>JASAMY010002936.1:0-61761 GCA_030248085.1 Paralinhomoeus sp. GSCO2_6 | reverse complement strand
ATTGTGGCGCGCCTGCCCGTATGAAGCGGAAATTGGCTTGGCTTTAATCGGTGGTTCGGTCATTGGATGCGTTCATTAGCCATGGCAAAGGAAGAGTGAGAGTGCACCGTTCAACACTGTCATAGCGCCCTGTGCTGAGCCTGAGGTACCGGTAGCTAAACTACAGCGTCTCTGATTCCAACACAAATCCGTTTGGTAAAGTTTAGAAATAGCTGGAGAGACTATGTCAGTGCGGTAAAAACGCTTTGTCATTCTCTTTCGCGCAGAAAAGGCGTTGAAGCTGCTGCTTCAGCGGGTGTGCCATGGCTTGCAACGGCTGCGCTGTGTTGTTCCTTTTGCTGAGTGGCGCGGTCAGGGTCGCGGCGCAAGTCTGCAAGGGCCCCGAAACGACCTACTACTCCGACTTCATCGGCGAGATCCCTGCAGAGGACAAGGCCACTGCAGCCGAAACTGTGCGTGCCTCTCTGCATCAGTCCGTGCGTCTGCGTGTGTGCGTGCGTGCGTGCGTAGCTGCGTGCGTGCGTGCGTGCGTGCGTGCGTGCGTGCGTGCGTGGCTGCGTGCGTGCGTGCGTGCGTGCGTGTCTGAACCTGTCGATGCCGTTTAGGTCAGCGAGCTGGCCCGAATCAACTATCCGGACTCTCTGCTGCGAGCCACCCAGTACCACATATTCAGGTTAACAAAAAGCAACTCCACTCAATTTAGAGCGAAGAGTCGCGCTGAAGCGGCCAGTGCTGACGCTTCTCTAAGTGACCCTATTGACGAACAGTTCGCTGAGGATATTCACTAGTGAGAACTTGCGAGAAACCCCGCAAAACGGGGGGGGGGGTAGCTGGCCATTTGTTGACTTATACTTATACTTTTTGGTCAAAAATGGGTATAAATAGGGTCTAAGCAGTGTTATTTAGCTGTTTTATGGTCATATAACACTGAAAAGCACTGAAAAACACCAACATTTACTCACATTTATCGTTTTAGACAGAGTGAAAATCCCTTGGGAAAATTCTGGGGGGGGGGGGGGCGGGTCGGGGGGGAGTTGGGTGGTGTTGGAAAACTAGTGGGAACCCCCAAAGCCCCCCCCCCCCAGTTACAGGTATGGTCTTATCGCCTCCTCGGGAGTCGGAGTCGGCATACTCACATTGCGACAAGCAGCTCAAATTTGGCGCAGGGGCATTTGTATTTGCAACTTTTCAGCCGGTGGTCACTTTTCGAACGGGCGATTCTAAATGGTTTTTTTTTTTCGCCGGTGCACTGGTGTTTCTTTGTTCAATATGCTTTTATTCAAACTCTGCTTAGTCAAGTAACTACAGGAGATGGCGCTATTTGGGGGCGGGGCACCAGCACTCGAGAGTTTGCGGCGCGTACGTATAAACGACAAAAGTTGAGCGGCCTGAGCGGTTCAGCATGGATCCGTGCGTGTCGATCCAAGTGAAGGACTACGCGACGCTGCAGGACCTGAAGCTGACGAGCGACTCGACCACCTGGCTGGGACAGTACTGCCGCAGTCGCTGCATTCAGATACTCAACTTCCGTGAGTCGAGAGCACCAAAAAAGGCCTCTACGTCGGTTTAGTCATAATCAGTTTCGTTCAGGGGCGTGGGAGTGTGTACGATAATTGGGAGGAGGGTAGTAATCTAAAGTGCCCGATTGGGGAGTGTAGTGTACATGCAAGAAAGGAACCGCATTTCGTGCTGACTGGTTCCAATTTTGTGTCTTTGTAGGACAAGTGCAGACCGCATCATGTTTCATCATCGAATAATAAATGAGCGCACGCGGTCTTGCAGAGTTTCCAAAGTGCGGTCCGAAGCGTCCGTCGGCGCAGTGGAAGCCCTACCTGCAGCCGTCGGCCGCTCGCGTCCAATCGACCAACTGCAGCGAGTTCAACCTGCCGCTGACGGAGCATCAGGAGCCGATCTACCTCGAGTCGGCACACGCACGCACGCACGCACGCACGCACGCACGCACGCACGCACGCACGCACTGGTGGATTGCAGTTTCGTCAAGAAGACAGGCAGCCTAACGGAGGTGCCGGACGGTCTGCTCGACTACTTCTCGCGACTGCCTGTCGAAGCGTTGCGCGTCGTCAACAAACAACTCGACGTCGCAGGACTCGCCCGACTGCTGACGGGATTTGAAAAGTTTCTTTTTGCGCATTTGTAGCACTTTCGAGATATGACACCTCAATTGGCAATCGAAAATCGCCAATTGTCCAAGCGTCGCCAATAGGGCTTGCGGGTGCCGGGACCCGGATGAGGGATGGGCCTGACCCCACACTGAACCCTCCTCCGTTCTCACCCCGGGCTTAGGACCAGGCAAAGACAGAGTTGGGGGCATCGAAGCTGGGGCATTATTGTAGAGGTGGCACTGTAATTTCATCCTTCGACTAGCCGGTGCAGTGTAGCTTTATTGACGCTAGCGTGATGAGAAGTTCAGCGTGAGATCGCTGTCGCTCGAGTCGGACCGGAACGAGAAGACGAACGCGGAGCTGCGCGAGGCGCTGTCGGGCATGAAGAATCTGCGCGCCTTCTCGCTCCTCTTTCTCCACTTCGACTACGCCGACGAGCTCAGTCCCATACCGGAACCGCAACTACTCGAAGTCTTCTCGGTTGGTCAGCTCGTGCGGCATTCTGTACGAGAAGAAGAAGAACAACAACTTCTTGTGGTTGCGCTGCATGTACAATATAGTGGCTGTATGGGATGACCTGTATACAGTATGTGTGGTTCGTCAATCGATTGTCGTGATCGATGACGTTCGTCAATCGATGTTGGACAGCTCTGAAGCGCAGGTGTGCATTGCCAGATGACGGGCCGGACGCTGAAGAGCTTCCCGCCGTGGCTGTCGCAGGCGACGGGCCTGCGCGCCTTCCTCAGCCGCTCCCCGCTGGCCGAGGCGGACTTCGCGCCGCTGGATGGCCTCTCGCAGCTCGAGGTCTTCTCGGCGCCGTCGACGACCTTCAAGACGCTGCCCTCGCCCTTCCTGCCCGCCTCGACGCGTCTCCGCGTCCTCGACCTCCGCTGCGGATGGCTGGCCGCATTCTCAGCCGACACCTTCCAGCACATGACGCGTCTCGAGGTCGGTACTGTCAGTCCTACGTGCGTGCGTGCGTGCGTGCGTGCGTGCCGGTGCGTGCGTGCGTGCGTGCGTGCGTGCGTGCGTGCCGGTGCGTGCGTGCGTGCGTGCGTGCGTGCGTGCCGGTGCGTGCGTGCGTGCGTGCGTGCGTGCGTGAGTGCGTGCGTGCGTGCGTGCGTGCGTGCGTGCGTGCGTGCGTGCGTGCCTGCGCGCGTGCGTAAGAGGGTATGAGTAGTAGTAGTAGTAGCTGAATGAGCGTCGGTCACGGACGAATATGCCGCGACACAGGTGCTCATGCTGAACGGCAACCCGATCACGGCCATCGAGCCGGCGGCCCTGCACCCGCTCGTGTCGCTGCGCGCGCTGTCCTTGACGCAGCCCGTGCTCAAGATGAACATCATCGGCATGATCAACGGACCCGACGAGCTCGCGAGCGCCTGCCACATGCGCAACCCTGCCGCTCAGTACACTGGTTGGTGGACCAATGAACCGTAAGAAGTCGAATAGTGCGAGCTGGTACATTGTAGCTCCCGTATGTAGCTAATTTGGGAGAAGAAGAACTTTGACGTTCAGGGATTGGGACCACCGATTGCCTCGTACCTATGCGCTGCATAATACGCACCTGTAAACAACGCGTGCACATAATTGCGTAGTGGAAAGCGTTGTCCAGGACTGGCCGCGTTCGGGCCCGAGCACTACGAGCGGCTGGCTCGGCTGGAGCGTCTCGAGCTGGCGGACAGCGGCGAGGTGGCGCTAGACTTGTCGCGCCTCTGGGAGTTCTGTCCCCGTCTGCGCCATCTGGACGTGCGCAACGCGAACCTGGAGACGCTGCGCGACGCCAACCTCGACCGTCTCTGCCAGCTGCGCACGCTGCTCGTGCAGCGCAACCGCCGGCTGGGCGGACAGGCGCTGGACTGGCTCCCCGACGCCGCCGCGCTCAACTGGGCAGAGCTGCGCCGGCTCGACTTCGCCAGCATCAACACCTCGACGGTAGGCCGCTCGCTCATGAAGGGCAATTGCAACGGTCAAACGCATACCTAACACAATATTTCATGACACAGTCGTATTGCATCCATAACGATCGCGAGAGTATGCTCCGCCAATTTGACTAGAGAAATTTCACGAAATTGTCGCGATTGTGGCCTTCTTGCCTCGGGGGTAGGGCCTGGAGTGCTTACCATAGTGGGGGGGGGGGAAGGGTTAGGATTTCGGATGGCTTTTGGGAGGGGCCCTTATTATTATGGGGGGTGACTAATTATGGAGGGGACGGCGCTTATCATAGGTTTCACGGGAGTATAACAAACCTCATACCCCCGGGGGACCATTGGAGTTGAGGTACTATTGTGTCAACCTTCGGCTATGTACTTACTCAGGGTACTATCGGAGGAGAGGATGAAGAATTTGCGGTATGGGCCACGGGCTTTGCTCTGCAGGTCTCAGCGGGTCTGGTGTCGCTGACGCAGCGTGGCGACAGTGTGGGCCTGTCGATCGACCACTCGCTCTTTCTGGGCAACAAGCTGGACGAGGCGACCTGCGAGGAGGCGGCCTACAGGGCGATGCGCGTCAACGAGCCCTCCGCCGCCAAGGAGAAGGGAGACGAGTGCTACGCCCGCTTCCTGCAGGCACGCAGCGCTGATTTTGCGTTTCTTGATAGGAGAGAGAGGGTGCGACAATTGAACGTTCCACTGCGAGTGCGAAATCTGATCGTCTAAAGCGAGTTTTGTCGATTTGGGGGTCCTCAAATCCGAGCCACTGACCGCCAGCGCGATATTGCTCGTTCAGCTGTCGCGGGCGCGCGACGAGCTGGAGGCGAAGCGCGAGCGAGGCGGCTTCTTCTGCGCCAAGTCGACCGCGACGCCAACGCCGACTGTTCTCGCGGCCGCAAAGCTGGTCGCGCTGACGCTCGCGGCGCTGGCTCTCTCATATCTCGCGATCTACTGACGACATCCGCAGTGATCTGCCGCTCGATCGGTTCACCCCCGTCGATCGCGTGCACTGACCGCGGCGGCAAAGAAATCGTGAACGGCATCGGTTGAACGAGTTTGAGATAACTTTCCATCTCGCCTAACAAAAGGTTGACATGGGCCCAAAAACGGCAGCAAGGCAGAATTTTTTTCTGCACTATGGTGCTGCGTAAGACACAAGAATAACCTGTCCTCCAACCCTCCACCGCACCCCCTCCCCCCAGCAAAACGTACTACGCGCACAGGTTCCTCGGCCACAACCAGTGCGAACTCACACCTTGCTTCGATCTCTGACAAGGCGTCAGCGTGCCTGTATTAAATCTGCGTGTATGTGATGTGTACACACCAGACGGTAATGCTTGTTCGAGGCACACTAAACAACTTTCGGCCAGTGCGTTAGGCTATACGTGTGTGTGTGTGTGTTGATAGTGCTCGCCACCCATTTGTTCACGAGCACAGCACAGACGGGACAAGAGGCGTCACTGAGATGGGACTGGGAGGAGCAATGACTCGATGGGCACGCGTTTCTCGTGGGGCACCTCGATCATGTCCTCGCACTGTCTCAGCTTCTTTTCCAGCACTTCCCCGCTCGGCACCGACATCCACAAGTAGGGCAAGCCGCTGTCCTCGTCTGTCAGCGGCCTCTGAACACGACCAACTGGGTCAGTCACAAATTGCAACAGCACTTCCAGGAAGGGGGGGGGGCGGAGACTCGTAGGGAAAATGGAGAATTTAGAAACAAAAACACAAACTTTTCCAAATGTGACCCGAGGGGGGATCTGAGTGGTTGCACAGATCTGGACGGGCGAACGAAACCAGCCCCCCCCCCAGGTTGGGTCTGTGATCTGGGTCCGCTGAAGAACGCTGCGACAAACCGCTGTAAGAAAACGCTATGTAGAAAAGCCACCACCAAATAAAACAAATAAAACGAGAACGGTCCAGTTAAGTTTGAGGTATGCTGAAGCGCCCCGGCTCAGTACACGCGGGCAATAGGGCTGCCTGCACCACAACGACCATTGTCTACACGCCCCTCCCACCCTTTCTCATCCATTGACGGACCTTTCCCCGCAGGGACGCCCCCGGTTGCACGTAGACCTTCACCTCCAGGTCGCCACCTGCGTCCGACTTGGGCAACAGCGCGACCTTGGTCACCTACACAAGAGATATTGTCCATTTGGACCATCACGACACATCCTACCCCTTCTTCGAAGGACCAACATTAACATACCGCCCCCGCCCCCACTCGACCTTCGGCTTACAACACAATAGGCTTCTAAGACCCGGAGAGCCAGTGCCGAGTGTCGGCGAGAGATAATTTAGCATTCGAGGTGGAAGTTCCAGACCACAAAAGTGGGGGGGGCACATCTGTGACCAGGGTTGCACAATTTTAAAAAAGTTGTTTTTTTTTAAGTTGGATTTTTTTATTAAAAAAAACATTTCTCTGTTTTTGGGTAAAATTTAGCTTTTGAGTGGCAAAAAGGCGTTTGAATGGTGTTTAGATGGTACAATTAGTAGTTATTCATGCATAAACTTGCTTATTAGCACCAAAACTAAGCTCTTTTGGGGGTTCCCAATTGGTTCCCAACATAGTGCGATACTGTACACGACCATTTAGAGGCAGCGGCTTTGTCACCATTTGACTAAAACGATGCTAAATATGCTTCTAAAGGCTTTAGGGAAGCACTAGTACTTGTGTTTGACACTCCAATAGGCTAAAAGTATCTTATAGTACAGGTATTTCTGTGACTGAGAATGGGTCGGGGGGGGGGGGGTAATGGACGTCGAGGGCAGAGGTCCCCAGAGTCAAGCGGGGGGGGGACGTGGTAGATGCCCGAATTGGGTGTAAGTTTGCGCCATGACCAAAGCCGCATGCAAATAGGCACTTTGGTCAAAATTAGTGCTTTACGCGAACGCTTTACACGAAAAGCTCACACTTGAGCAAGGTTAGTAGTGACTCACTCGTGGTGTCGTAAGGGGCTTGACGCCTAGCGGGGGGGGGGGGTCATAGGTGTAATGTGTAGGTACACGTCACCCCCACCCCTGCTTCAGTCAATCCTGCACGAAAAGTAGGACCACCTTCCGCCAGCTTTGGTCGAAACTGCACTCATTGCAGTGCAGGCTAGCAGCCCCATGGCTGAATGTGTTTCTCATACTTCCCAAGGTGTTTTTGCAAAACTGTGAGCAGCATTTGTTACCAAATATAAAAAATTTCGCCTGCGGCGCTGTATTTTACACAGCGACACACCATTTCGGTGTCTTACGAGTGCGATTTCGGCCAAAATTCAACAAATTTTGCTTGCGGCGCTGTGTTTTCAGCATTTACGAAGCATTTTCTAGGTCACTATTGAGGCTAGAAAACGAGTAATTGCATCAAATTCGGCCGTGCGGGTCACCCCAGCGACTTTTGAACGATTCACCCTCCCCCAGCTTCGATTGTCAGTTACACCTATGGGGGGTCCCCACAGTTGGAGGTACGGTGCTCGCTCACCAGTTGACGGAACAGCAGTTCACTGGCGAAAAACTGCCAATCAACTCTGTGACTCCGTTTCAGCCAGATGCGTAGAAGACCATAGGCGCAGTAGACAACGATCAGCGTCAGCAGGAACCGCAGCGCCTCATTCACAACGCGATCCATCCCCCAGCTGCTAGAGCTGCTGCCCCCTCCCCCCTTGGCGCTAGGCGGAGCCCACGACGACTTCGCGGCGTCACCGCTGCACGCTGCTGCAAAACCAATGCGATGCAAAGGACCAACATAGTGCTCAATTGCAAGCACCCTTCTTTCCGGTTCAGCCTTTTAGGCATGCATTTTACAGCTGTTTCGGCAGTTCACAGTGCACGATTATAGACATTGTTTGTAACTAATAAAGTACCAATCCCATTCCCAACCCGGCACATAAAAGTCCTCTTACCAAACTGAATGGCGTACAACGGCCGTTTTTCAAAATGATTTGATCTAACGCCGTTTTTCGCAATATCATGACGTCCTTTCGCTGGGGTTGTTGTCGATAAAGATCCGTAAGTTCTGACCAGCGCGGAGCTACGCCAGCAATAGCGTCTACAATGTTGGGAGGGTCGGAAAATTCGATGAATTCTAAACATTTCGATTTTCAATTTTGGCTATTTCCAAAAGACGCAACAGACGCAACAGACGCAACGGCTCAGGCTTAGGCTTCGCTTAGGCTTCGCTTAGGCTTCGCTTAGGCTTAGGCTTCGCTTAGGCTTAGGCTTTCGCTTAGGCTTAGGCTTAGGATTTCGCTTAGGCTTAGGCTTTTGCTTAGGCTTAGGGTCTGTTGCGTCTGTTGCGTCTTTTGTGAATTGCCTCAATTTTTGCAATTCAATATTGCGCCAAAAAGTATCTTATCATTCATTTTGTTTCAAGTCACGCAAAGCCGGGCTTGAATTCCACACTTATGTGTGGGTTGTTGACAGAGGGCAGATTTCTGTGTTGCTGATTTGTTGTGACATGTGAGTTGAACTGGTGTATCTTTTAGATTTTCTGGGGAATTTATTGAAACGATGTGCGCTTAAAACTAACGCTGGGACCGCGTTAGCTGACCGACCGACAGTACCTTATACCTCCGACACCGACACCGGCCGCACCTCACTTCAAATTAGCGTATTTTTCAGTTGAGTCAGTCCCATGAACTTTACAGCTATTGGTACAACACTTTTTGGCAACAACGCACGATAATTGTTTGCCAGCGTTACCGTCGTTGTTGTTTGTATTGTCTCACAACAGACTTCAGATCAATGCAGGGGGAGCGTCTTGTCGTTGATTCCTACTTTGGTGTGCATCGGAATACTGTAGACTGGATTTACGTCTTGCAGTAGTTTTTCATTGAATCAACTTTGCTATGCGTAATCGTGGAAGTGTACGCTTATAAGAGAGCGGCGCTTAATCGAAGCAAGGTACAAGGTGGGAGGGGTGGGTGTCGTCCATGATGAGAGGGCGCATATCACAGCTTTGCTCATATTTTAGTCCGGAAACGCCTAGCTGCGGCACAGTCATCTAAAAATAGTGATTCGCCATAAAGTGCCAAAAAACGAGGTGGTGATTCACTAACGTCGCGGTTGATCTACGCACGCTTTTAGGATAAACAAACTCGTCACACATAACAATGGACCATGCGTGATTCAGCCCGGAAGTTCACCCGCTAATGGCAGACATACAGTACACCACGCAAAACGTATAACATGCGTGCGCATAAGGAACGTTGGCCTTATTCGACCAATTACTGTATTGCAGAACAGCTTGTCTGACGCAAACAACTCACTGCGGATGCGCGCACGCTATTTGTGGCACGACGCGTGCGTAACGTGTTGATGGGCGCTGCACATAAAAGGACGTACCATTGGCTTCAAGCTCAAAGGAATTGACTTCCTGTTACCTACGGTATATATTAGTTTCGACTCTCTCTCACTCTTTTGGTGGGTTGTCGTTGTCGGTACATTGAACAGCCGCCTCTTGCTTTGCAAGGAACTCAACATGAAATTCACCATGTTGGGTGAGCATTTGCAAATGATGTACCGTACGCACCGTACATGCATGGTGTGTGCAGTGCATACGTACCGTGCGTGAAGAAAGGCCCATATGGGTGGTCAGGTCAGCTGCATGCAACAAAGTTGACTTCATATTTGTAAGTCAAATTTGTAAGCCCTTTTCCTATAATTAACCCCACCCCACCTATAAATAGACTCCACACTGGAGCCCGAAAAAAGGTACAACTCACAGGGAGCTATTTTGAAGATTTCTTTGGCATGTGCATAGGCTGTCTTCTCATCTCACTACATACATAGGTAGGTGTACGTTCATACAAACACTTCACCGTACCTATATTCGTGTTTGTACTGTATGCCTATGGTGTGCATAAACACTGTGCCGTTTGTGAACGAGTTCATTTGGCGCAATCCCAACACACTGTGGAGGCGCAGACAACGTCAGACATCGGGGAGAGGCCACGTACGAATATCACTGTGTTAATTACTACCGTGTTCTTTACCAATGAGGAAAGCACGGGCAGCGTATGGCCTAGTGGTGTAGAAAATCGGCCTCTTGCGCGCACGGTTCTGGGTTCGTTTCGAGATGGAACCACTAAATCGGGGACTCCCATGTCATTACCTATATGTACCGATGACGTTCTATGCTATATGGGCCATTCATTGACGGCCTCCTAGCGCAGCCCCAAATCCAACAACAACAACAGCCACCTTTGCAGTGTTGCTGCTCGCCTTTGTGGCTCTGGACGCGCCGTCGCTTCTGGGTGGTCCGCCGCTCGGCGCCACGGCCAACGACTGCCCACAGTGCCGCAGCATCCTCTGTCGCGATATCTCGCGCAAGTCTGTTACTGCGCACTGAACCGTGAACTAGCATTAAGAGTTAAGACATGTCTACACCGTAACAAGACGCTGCACCCGCAGTACAATGTAGTACCGTATCCGTTGGCTTCATTTCAATAAGTTCATTGAAAAGTAGGGCAAGGTGCAGAAAGAGGTTGGCTCCGATATAGAGGTGGCTCTGTAGGAGTACTTGTTGACTACTGCCCTAAACCACCCCCGATATACATTTGCCCACTTTCACTTTGCATCTTCAATTAACTGCACCTTAAAAGGGATACTCGCCAAGCACAGTGTTGTCAACTTACCTACAGGTACACTGTACGTTCTGATTTGTTCTCAGGTGCTGCATGTGCGCAGGGTACAGCGGCGGGCCACAAGTGCAGCTCAAGTGCTGCTTCAAGTGATTCCAACCTTCCGCCTACCCACCCACCTACAGATGTAGCCGTGCTTCAGATCGAACATTCCTCGCAGTGGCAACGCCCAGTTGGAGTTGCGAGTGGTAAAGCATCAATGCAGTGTTCGTCGGCACCATTATTGTTTCCTACTTCGGTGCGCGTCGAAAAGTGTTCTAAAAAGACAAGCGAAAGTGTGAGAAAAAAAACAAACAAACAAAAACTAAAGGCAGAGCTATATCGTGTCAGATCGATACCTGGCTATGAAAGCGCGCGCACTCGTTTTGTAGTGAGAAAACTTGCGCCTAATTGTACCGTACGTACGCTTCAAAAGATGGTGGCGCCTCATAGATACAAGGCACGTGCGCTCATCATGAGAGGGCGCTATCACAACTACGGTAAGTATGTTGCGCAGGTTTTGGTCCGAAAGTGCGGATCCGCCTAGGTACGGTACGGTCAACTAGGTATAAAAAGAGTGCTTCGACATCAACCGCCAAAACGAGGTGTTGATTCACTAACGCTGATTTATCTACGCTCGTTTTCAAGATAAACAAACACACGCAGCACACAGAGTGCGCGATTTACGGATCGGCTTGCATACACCATATCGAGTAATAAAACGGCCTTTCCGTTAAGAAACGTGCAGGTAGGGCAGCTCATTCTACCCATTACTGTAGCGCAACAAGTTTGGCTGACGCAAACAACTATAACAGCGATATATTCATGGCATAATGCTTGCGAAATGTGGCCGTAAAAAAAGATCGTATCGCCGCCATAAAAGTTCGTAGAGTCGCCGAGCTAGAAGCACTTCACTTACGAAAATATTTCGCCTCGACTCGCTCTGTGTGTTGGCGGGCTGCTGGTACATCGAACCGTGCAAGAAAGTCGACATGAAATTTACCGTGCTGGGTGAGCTTTTATAAAAATGTCGGTAGCATACGACATCATTGTCTATGACAGAGTTATATGAGTCCCGCAACGTCAACGACGCAATCTGCTGTAAAGTTGAGTCCGTATTCTCTTCCTGTCAACCGTTTTGAAGTGTGCCTGTCTTGAAGTATACTGCCTCCCAGTAAGTTCGGACCAGCGCTGTTGATTTTGTGGATTCGGGTTGTGCAACTGCAAGTGCACATAACGCAAGCTCGTTTGTCACCTTTTTGTGTCATGTGCGCTGTGTCACGTGTCATGCGGCTACATATCGGAAACCTCAATTATTTGTGCGTTTGATGCGATACAGTGAACAGTGCATCATTTCATTTGTTTGTCAAACAGTAGCAGGTATGTGCATTGCGACAAAAGGAACCTATTGCAGTGGTGCTGCTCGCCTTTGTGGCTCTGGACGCGCCGTCGCTTCTGGGTGGTCCGCCGCTCGGCGCCATGGCCAACAACTGCCCAAAGTGCGGCAGTCCCCTCTGTCGCGACATATCCAAGAAGTCTGTTGTTGCGAGTCACACACACACACACACACACACACACAACACTGAATTATGAAGTATTAAGCCTAAGTCAGCCTAAGCCTGAATCTATGCGCACGCACTTTCTGGCCTTCCCCAAAATACACTGAATTGCCTACGCCTGCATGTGTGTTGCACCAACTAAAGGGAATTAGACATTGGTGATCCCTCCAATACTACTAGCACTTCTGAGCAGTAAACTTCTTTATATTCAAACCAGTTAGAAGTACTTGAGGCTGTATATAATCAGTGCAAAAGAAGGAGAGCTCCGCAAAAGCGGTGGCGTTGTTTCGAGCATTTGTTGACTACCACCGTAACCACTCTAATTAGCCTGCCGCCACTATTGCTAGCGTCCTCATCTCGGAGCACCCTCCTCAATAATTGGTCTCCACCCCTTCAATGCCTCGCTCTCACAACCTGCGAGATACATAGCTATACATGTGTTACGGTACAGAGTAGAGCAGAGCAGTGTTGTCGCCATGGGTTTGTGTTGTTGTTTTCCAGATGCTGCATGTGCGCAGGCTTCAACGGTGGGCCGCAAGTGCAGCTCAACTGCTGCTTCAAGTGATTCCAACCTTCCACCAAACAACCCACCCACCTACCTAGCCCGGTTTTAGGCAGAACATTCGGCAAGTGGCAGTAGCCTCGTGTGTGTGTGCGCGTGCCATTTCTCACGCGATCAAGCATCCTATGCAACAGGCCGTGTGCGCCTCGATTTTACCGGTACACGATAAACGATGCATGCGGTTGACTTAGACAGTGCAAACCCCACCGCCTCCGTCACTCAGTCGCGTGACGATCAGTAAATGGTTCGTGAAAGCAACTTGAGAGACAGAACACTGAACACAGAACGCAGAACGTGATCATCCAATGCAATGAACTGTAAAAACATTGCAATAAATGCCCCCCCCCCAACCCAGCGTCAACTTTGCTTTGCCGTGTTAGTGGGTGCATGCAATGTGGGCTTTCATTCATGATAACATTAACTTTCAAAGTGCACTGTAATTTTGCGTGCTGTCAAAAGTTGCCTGTCTTGATAATCGGTCCGTGGTGATTTTTGAAAACAGAATTTTGCATTTTGCTGCTCGTTCGGGACGAATCGTTAGTGGGTCGGCGCCACTCGGCAGTGTGCGGCACTAATTCGTTTCGGCGTATGCACACCCTACTTACAGTTCTCTCCACTGTACCACTTTATTTTTTTGTTCTGTGTTATGGAGGAACATGCCGCAGGTTGTTTACGCGCAGCATTTATTGCACGTACGGCGACAATCCGCTGGACGATATCATAAATGCTTGCATTTGATGCAAAAACCAATGCTGTGAATTGTAAGCGCGTGTGACAACTGGGAGTGCAACGTAACAGAAGATGCATGTTTTGGGTTCGTTTTGTTTGGCAACCCTTGCTTGTAACGAAAAGCGTGCGATCCTTTTCATCTGCAGCTATTTTAAGATTGATCTGCGTCTGTCCCCGCCTCGCGCCCGATGTTGTTGTGCAACAAATGCCGCGACAACAAGCTCCCGTGCCTTTGTGCGATCCTCGACAGATTAAACTTCCTCGTCAAAGCGAGGCGCCACCCGCAGCGATGCTCCGCACAGCCCAATTGAAGCGTCGTGCCAGGACGCCACTAGATTGTCCTCCAGAACGGCTGTATATAAGAGTCATCGCCAGTGGGCCGGACACACCACACGCATCCTCACCACAGCCGTCTTTTCGTAGTCTCCGGGCGACCAACGAGTGAACCGAACAGGAATCATGCCCCGCCTCGCCGTCACCCTGGCCTTTCTGGCCGCCGTCCTCGCCGTCGGCATGGCCGCCCAAGTTTGCGTCGACTGGTGCGGGTGAGTACACGGGCCCAATGAGCCCAGCCGCTGCTAGAGTGTGACAGTTGCAGCTCTTTTTCCGCAAAGTTTTCCGCAAAATTAAAAATTATATGCGGGGCTGTGTAGACTCGCATTTTCAGCCAAACACGCACAGGCAAGCAACATTGACCTTGGTGCGTAAACGCGAAAGGGGGCAGTCAACGTATCGGCCGTTATTTTCAGAGACTCGCTGAACTGCCCCTCGGACTGCCAGGCCAACCCCGAGAAGTGCGGCGACGAGTGTGTGGCCAACTGCGACATCTGGCACGTCATCACCAGTACGTTGTCGAATGTTTACTGAGTTTCGCGTTCAGTGTATGTTGTATGGAATAGCTGAATGCGTGTCTCAATGAATTGGGCATTTGAAAATTGGGGACATCAGAACCAAGGGAAAAACTGAGCATTGCACGACATCGAATTTTTAATCTACCTATCCGCGGCCATCCGATTCACACCGCTCATGGGAACGCACAATCGCAGCCAACCCAATTTCAGTTTCTACCCGTCGTCGCCAGTGTCACAGACCCTTTCAACTGAGAATTCTATTTCAGACGACGGTCCGGAGACGTGCAAGACCCTGGACTCCCCCGGCGTCTTTTGCTGCCGCTACAGCCAGTCGGGCATGAACGGCTGCTGCTCCTGAGTCCTTGTGACTCCATCCAGCTGCCGATGAACAGCTTCAGGGCGATATTCCATCCGTCCGTACACTGTATCGACGCCGACTCCCTTTCGTATGCGCTGCTGCTGCTGCTGTGACCTCGCGAGCCGCCTGTTGTCCAATGAGAAAGACTGGTGGCGGATGATAAGGCCAGCGACACTACGCTCTTGCAAAACAAAGAAAAAACAACATCGACCTAAACTTTGATGTGGCCCACCAAACGTCGAGAGGGTTACTCGTAAAAAAGACGCGTTAAATAAGACGCAGAAAAACTTGTTAAAAAAGACGCATGTTAAAAAAGACGCGTTGAAAAAGACGCAACCTGATATTATCGCGTTAAAAAAGACGCGCGTTAAAAAAGACGCAACCGTTCCGTTCTATACCCAATAACACTTCGGCACACAAGCGCAAACAGAAGCACAAGCAGAATGGGTTGGGACATCGTTGAGACAACACACGCAGGAACACGGACGGCAATTGTCACAGTGCACTAACACTTACAGCAGTGTCACAAAACCACGGACTCGTAAATAGATGGACGCGCGAACTTGAGCTCAATTGGCATTGGCTTCTATGTCTCCCAGTTCGGCGATGTTGTGGGCCGTGTTGCTGGCCTGATGGCGGCAGTTGTGCTGCACTTCGTGATGATGAAGCATGAGGCCTTGAGCGGCGCGCGCCTGTCTTCGCTGCTCGAACGCTTCCTTGGCGAGGCGTGATGCGCCGCTCGGCGTCGCCGTAGCGGGGCCGGCGCAGGTCTGGGAGGCGGACGTTGTTGCGCAGCTGCTCGGCCGCCGTTGCCGAGAGCAAGTTCTGCTGCTGCGCGCGCAGCAGGAACTCGCACAGAGGCGGGTGGTGAACGCCATCAAAGTCCGACCGCAGCTTGCTAAATAATCCTGAAAGGGGTGCAAAAACACTTAGCAATGCACACCGTAAGGATCATTTGCACACAACATACCATAATAAATACATACAAATACATACACCATACGTGTAGCGTATACATCCGCATTGTACTTTCGGCATGACTGGTGGTGTTCTCGGGCCCGTGTTAGCGAACTGATTCCAGTCAGCCATCTTGGGCGTCCAGAAGCTCTCCACGTATCTTTGAAAGCGACCGATCGCGCGGTCTAGCCCAGCGTCGTTCTGGGGAGACGGTACAACACAACACGAAACACGTTTATGATGCTCTCCAAGATGTCCTTCGATCCAAGATTGATAAGCACTAAGCAGTGTTGTTTACAATCGTTCGAGCGATTGACCGCGGCTCGGCTTGGTCGAGATACATGTCTCGATACACGCTCCCTCGGACGCAGAAGCGATAAACATCCAGACATGCAAGCGTTTACCGTTTTAAAACTTCCTTCCTATTCGAGTTAGCGACCGCCAGGAGAACTGCTGCGTCTTTTTTAACGTCCGCCGTTTTGTGGCTTGCGTCTTTTTTAACGCGCGTCTTTTTCAACGCGCGTCTTTTTTAACACTAGAGGCGCGCGCGGCCTTCGGCCGCCATGTATACATTAAGGCGTGAAGCAATTGATTTTGCATATGATGTCGACGTGATCATAATGCGCAAGGATATGCGTAGCTTTGTCTTTTGCTTGTGTGGGCGCGTGTTCCTTGGGACAGTTGTCAGCATTGAGGGACCCAAACTCCATGCTCCCGTTTGTCCATGGGGGCGTGCACCCCGTTGACTGAAACTGGCCCAAATTCTGAGTTCCTCTTTTTATCGTGAGGGCGTGGACCCCATTGACAGAAATTGGCCCAGATTCTGTGCTCCTCTGTTGATCGTGAAGGCGTGCACCCCATTGACAAAAACTGGCCCAAATCCTGTGCTCCTCTGTGCGTGCGTGCGTGCGTGCTTGCTTGCGCGCGCGTGCATGAGTGCTTGAGAGCGAAGGTGCGTGCGTGCGTGCGTGCATGCATGTGCGCCCTCCCGTGTGTGCGTGCACTCCGTGCGTGCATGCGTGCGTGCATGCGCGCACTCCTGTGTGTGCGTGCGTGCGTGCACTCCCGTGCGTGCGTGCGTGCGTCTGTGTGTGTGTGTGTGTGTGTGTGTGTGTGGCGTGCACGTGCTTGCGTGCGTGCGTGCGTGTACGTGCGTGCGTGTGTATGTGCGTGCGTTCGTGCGTGCGTGCATGGGTGCACGAACGTGCGTGCGTGTGTGCGTGCGTGCATGTGGGCGTGCGTGCACGTGCGTGCGTACATGCGTACATGCGTTCAGGCATGCATGTGCGTTTGTGCGTCCATGCCATTGTGCGTGCACTTGCGTGCGTGCTTGCATGTGTGCATGCACGTGCGTGTGGGCGTTTGTGCGTGCGTGCGTGCATGGGTGCACGTGCGTGCATGGGTGCACATGTGTGCACTCCCATGCATGTGTGCGTGCGTGCACTCCCATGCGTGCGTGCGTGCGTTCGTGCGTGCGTACGTGCGCGCGTACGTGCGTGCGTGCACGTGCGCGCATGCGTGTGCTTGCACGTGCGTGTACTCCATACCTGTAACTGGGGGGGTGGTTGGGGGGGCTTTGGGGGCCCCCCACTAGTTTTTCAACTACCCCCCAACTCCCCCCCGACCCCCCCCCCCAGAATTTTCCCAAAGGATTTTCGTCATGTCTAAAACGATAAAAGTGAGTGAGATAAAAGTAACTGTTGGTGTTTTTCAGTGCTTTTCAGTGTTATATGACCATAAAACAGCTAAATAACACTGTTTACACCCTTTTTATACTCATTTTAGACCAATAAGTACCATTATAACTCAAACAATGGCCAGCTACCCCCCCCCCCACTTTTTGCTCCGGAGACCCCCTCCCCCAAAATCGGCCAGCTACCCCCCCCCCACTCTGCCAGACCCCGTTACAGGTATGGTGTACTCCCATGCATGCATGGGTGCGTGCTTGCACGCGTGTGCATGCGTGCATGCGTGAGTGCGTGCGTGCACGTGCATGGACGTGTGTGTGCGTGCGTGCACTCCCATGTGTGCACGCGCGTGCGTGCGTGCGTGCATGCGTGTGCTTGCACGTGCATGCATGCGTGTGCTTGCATGTGCGTGTACTCCCATGCGTGCGTGCATGCCTGCATGCGTGCACGTGTGTGCGTGCGTTTGTGCGTGCGTGCATTCGTGCGTGCACGTGCGTGCGTGCGTGTGCGTGCACGTCCCTGCACTCCCATGCGTGCGTGCGTGCGTGCGTGCGTGCACGTGCGTGCATGCATTCATGTGTGCGTGGGTGGGTGCGTGCGTGCCTGCACACATTCTGAAAGTTTCCCAATTCGACAAGCTACACTGTACAGTACAATGTACAATGTACCACAACTACAGTATGCATTTGCATAATTATGCGGGACCATGTGAAAATGATTCGTGACGTCGAGGCGAGTCTTTTGATATGCAATTCATCCATGTGCAATTCGTTTGGTAGTGTTAATCTGTGCTGCAAACTTTTGAAAATGCGCCATAACTACGGTAAGAATTTGCATATCAAAAATCGACCTTGCCGATGACCATCTCGGGGTCGCGAGGATTCGATCGAGCTATAGCGCGTGCATGTAGGTCAAGCCGTTCGCGAGTTTACCTGTAACAGACAAACAAATATATATATATATATATTTATATAGGCACACGTACACGCGGCGCATTTGTAAATAGATGCGTCTTTTTTAACATGCGTCTTTTTTTTTAACTGACGCCCGTCGAGAGGTATATAAAAACGAAAACGAACTGTTTGTCGTGGTCCATTACGGCTTTTATGGTCTGTACCTGGACAGTTCTAAATGTTTCTGATCTGGTTGGTCGTGTCTTTTCTTCATAGGGCGCATTTTGGCAATCGTTGAGACATTTGAAGATGTTGTTATATCCACAGATACATGTAGCTATGTCGTGTGGCACATTGGCAGCCCAGTTACACTTGTGTGAAAGGCACTTCAATCTGTACGTAACCGGTCGTTTCCCCCCTACCAGTTCTCCCCCGGACGTTTCCCCCCTGCCGTTTGCCCCCCGGTCGTTTCCCCCCTGCCAATTTTTTTTAATATAGGCAGATGGTGCTGCTAAACGACAACGTCGTTGTTGTCTGTCACACACAAAAAGAAAGTAATGGGACCCTCGTTCCTGCTGCTTGCGCCCGAGCTCAATCAAATCGTCAAAAGAGTCAACTCAAACTGCGCAAAATGTGCGACTGATCGCCTGCTGTTGAGGATGCTAGGTATATGACTAGGGCGGTGAAAAATAACGTGTCACTGTTTCAATTGCTTGTTCATCAATAAAAAGTTTGATTGATCAAAAGTGACATGAAGCATATTATCACCGGTCGCTTGGAAAGAGTGGACGACAGCAGCTCCGCTATCAGTCCCTCCCAAACGGCGGGCGGGTGCAACTTGGCGAACGAATGCCCAGGAGTCAACGCGTTATAAAACGCACGGTTCCAAACTCCAAAGTCTATTTCTTTCTTTAGGACCAACAGCGGCGTGCCGCGTACCATGTCATTTGTGTCGTTTATGCATACCGCCTTGAAAAAAAATTGTTGAGTACAATAGAAACATTAGTAATACAAATAGATGTCTGGGGGGGGGGGAAACGACCGGGGGGCAAATGGCAGGGGGGGAAACGTCCGGGGGGGAAACGGTAGGGGGGAAACGACCTGTAGCCCAATCTGTAAAGTTGAAATGTCACCCTCTTCGAAAATGCAGCAATCATTATTGAAGAACGAATGAGTAGTGAAATACGCGAATTTATGGGGAACTGCGTAATCTGGGCCATATGCCTAGTGAAGAAATACCCCATTTTTTGGCGCACCTTTGCTGCTCGATAACTTTGAATAGAAAACGCAAAAAGGAAAAAAAACGTTTAATTTGAGAGTGGCGCAGCGCAGCACGGCTCGGCCGAGATGAGCAAGCAGCAGCAATGAGCACTGGGAGCAGTCTGCTTTTGCATGGCGACCTGGTAGCTGGCGCATCTGTGCGTGATGAAGCTGAAGTCGTAATAAGCCCAGTAGGTAACCTAGCCTTTTTTCGGCCTAGGTAACCTAACGTAACCTACCTAGCGCGAAAATCGGGCTACCTGTACCTAACCTACCTACCTAGATTTTGCCGTTACCTACTAGGTTGCCTACTTAAGCTAAAATTTGTAGAGCCAAAAAATGGTATGTGCAAACAGAAACATTTGGGTTACGCTTAAAAAAGACGCGCGTTAAAAAAGACGCGGAAAAGCTTGTTAAAAAAGACGCATGTTAAAAAAGACGCGTTAAAAAAGACGCAGCCTGATATTATCGCGTTAAAAAAGACGCGCGTTTAGAAAGACGCAGACGGCGGCGGCAGCAGCAATGTTCTATGTTCAGCAATGTTGTGTGCCACGTTGCTGACCCAGTGACGACAATACTCCAGCACTCCGTGATGCTGCAGCAGAAGGCGTTGGGCGGGAAGCGCTCGCCGCCGTTGTTCGAACGCTCCGCCTGAAACTGGTCAGGTAACTGGGACGGTCGGTTGGTTCTTGCCGGTACGTGGTAGCCGTAGCCCACTTATGGACATTGTAGTTTTTTTGCATAGACGACGTTGAATTGGCAGCATCTGGAGGCGTCACTGTGTGTGTACCTGTACATTTGCCGCGTCCTCACAGTCGACGAAGCGTCCTGGCTGTACGCTTGCTCGCTGTACGCGCCGATATAAAAATTGAATAATGCGTACCACAGTTATCTAGTTTGCCAGTTTTGCCGCGCACTTTTTGCAGGAGTAAATTGGCCTGACAGGGATGAATTGCTGGGGGCAGGAAAGGTGGGCCTCCGAATGTGCAGCAGCTTTGCGATGGTGTCCATGTTATCCCATTGCTAAGCAGTGTTGTTTACAATCGGCTGAGAAATTGAGATTGACCGCCGCTTGGTAGCCACAGCCCCTATGTCATGCACGCTGGCGCGTTCACGAGCGTTCGGGCCTGCTCGTCAGCTCGCTTCCGCCGAGAGCCACTGCAGACTCCACCTCACTTATGGACACTGATTCCTTTTGCATAGACGATTTTCAATTGGCAGCACCTGGAGCCGTCACCGTGTGTGTACCACCTGTACATTTGCCGCGCCCTCACAGTCGACGAAGCGTCCCGGCTGTATGCTTGCTCGCTGTACGCGCCAATATGAAAAAAATAACTTTAATGCCTACCACAGTTACTCTTCCAGTTTTGCGGTGCACTCGTTACGGGATAAATTGCCCTGACAGAGGAATTGCTGGAGGGCAGGAAAGGTGGGCAGGAATAGGTTTACGATGGTTTCCATGTCATCCGATTGCTAAGCAGTGTTGTTTTAATCGGCTGAGAAATTGAGATTGACCGCCGCTTGGTCCAGCAGATACATACATTACACAAATGTGGAAAAAAGGGGATTGGAGTGCTGGGAGCTACATACATGTATCTCGACTCTCAAAGGGTAAAGCGACAAACATCTGCACGCACGCGCCGTTCCCGTTCCACTTCCTATTCCACTTAGCGGCCGCCTGGAGAACTGCTGCGTCTTTTTTAACCTCCGTCGTTTTGTGGCTTGCGTCTTTTTTAACGCGCGTCTTTTTTAACGCGCGTCTTTTTTAACGCGCGTCTTTTTTAACATGCGTCTTTTTTAACTTGCGTCTTTTTTAACTGACGCCAACATTTGCACATACAGTAGGCGATCGTGGCCATTGTTTTCGTTTTGAGGCGGTCGGATTTGCTTGGTTATTGTATTCACGTTGGCAAGACGACCATTTCTTTGTCCGCTGCGTCTGTGTCGAGATATTCGTAGCCTGGTATACATTGTAGACCCATGACTATCCAGCCTTGGTTTGACAGCCTCCAGAACACCTCTAGTAGTGCAATTATAGTTATTTAGCTCATCTAGGCTGCTACTAAGTAGGTATGTAGCGCTTAAACACGCTAAAACCGTCGTTTGTTGCCTATATTTTTTAGCACTTTCTGGAAGATTTTGACAAAGTTATTTTTAATTGAAACAAATTTTCCAGTTTTTGTTATTTTTTTATTTTACCCAAGCCTGGTTCTGACCGCGCGGTAAGAGACGGAGGAACACAAATCGAGGAGTCGCGGCTCTGCGTTGTGCCAGACTCCTTTTCTGGCATTGCATTGCGGTGCGTGCGATATGTATCTTCACAGAGTTCGTGAAGATCGATATTCAGCTGCCGGTGTCACGAAATAAGTATTCCCCCATAATAAGTATTCCCCCCGGAATACTTATTATGATTTTGTGCCAGATTAGGTTTTCCCCCACCCGAAATAACTATTCCCCCTTTCGAAATGCATTAGCTATGTATCACAACGTTTTATGTGCAGCAGAACGACATGAACAGATAGCAACAAATATGCAAAGGATGACTGGCTGCCTAAAACTTAAAATCTTGTTGTGCTTTCTCATTCGGATGAGTGATTGTTTGTGAACGCGCGAATGCCGATTTATAATTAGCTGTCTCGGTATCGTTCTACCAATAGCAAGCAAAATAACTAATCATGATTTAAATAATTAAAATTTATTTTGTTAACAAGGTGTGTGTGGGTGGTCGATCGCGTTCGCGTCCGTGAACAAAGAACTTGCTTGTCGTCGCCAAGCAGACGGTTCAGTGGCTCGTGCTGGTGTTAATTATTAGTCGTTGGCAATTGTTACAGCGGTATACCGACTTCTCGTAGGATCGAATCCGGTTGTGAAGAGCGCATGCGGAGTTGGCTGAACAGTGGTTATGTGCGCCCATATTAACGTCGTTCAACGACGCTTGACTGATCGGCCCATTAGCTCCACCTGAGCTCCAGATAATTGGCGGTGACTCTGTTCGATGCTTCATCGTTCCCTCGGCGACGCACAACTACGCCTCTGATGATGCAGCATTGTTGGATTTGTTAGGGAGAGACTGGAAAAACCATGTTGCTGGGGGACCTCAGTCGTCGTTAGATTTGAGAAGGGGGGAATACCCAATCCGGGTGGGGGAATACTTATTTCGATGAAATCCATAATAAGTATTCCGGGGGGAATAGTTATTATGGCTTGCACCCATAATATGTATTCCGGCCGGAATAAAAAATGGGGGGAATACTTATTTCGCGACACCGGACCCGGACAGTCACGGACCCCGACCCGGCTCCGGACCCGGAGTCTGCCGGACAAATGGTGCGTTTACAGTGCTATACTATCCGCCGGTCTTCTTTTATTAAATGCGCGCCTACAACCCACACCACGCCACAGCTTTTACTACAGCGTTGAAATGACCAATTAGTCAAACAGCTCATGCGCCCAACGGAGACAAGCCATGCATGCAGAGAACACCCACAGAGATCGACATTGTCTGATTGAGATTACAAACCGAATAAGGGGGGATTAACTGGGATAGGATTTCCCAAAACATCCGGCCGGATGGTTTCGTCGGGGGGATGAAGAGGGATGCAACACCGGCAGAGGGTTCCGCTGACTTATCTCTCTGAGTCTGAATCTGAATTGCTTTTCGATGACCAAACAAAAAATAGAGTGGTGCAATTACTGCCGCTCTCCTAACCATGCGCGTCGGGCCGATACGCCATAGGATATGCGACAAATCGGCAAATGCGACAAGAAATGCGACGGAAATGCGACAGTGTTAAAAGTTATCTACGGTACAACTTGCATATTTGCATAGTACTTACTCGCGTGTTTGTTCGGATTTTTTGGCCAAATTTTTTCCTTATTTGTAATCGACTGGAACAGTCGACGCGCAAGCAACAGCTATTAGAATAATAAGGCGAAGCAGCCAGCGCGCGCCGCGCGATATCTGGAAGCGAGACGACGGGCGGAGTATTCTGGAGGGTTTACGACGCCGCGACAATGCACATACCTCTCGGTCGGCGGCTGCGGCAATCGCGGTAGGATGGCTAGGCGAATTCGTACTTTTTGTAACAATTTTCTAACAATTCTAAAGTTCCGTATCGTACTGACTCCTTAGTCGTTATTACAGGCGCTAATATGGTTCCCAGAACTTACCCACCCTGGTGACGGGGTTGCGTAATCGGCGTAATCTGCGTAATCTCGGCGCGCAGTTACAATAAACGGAGACACTGCTGTTTTAAGCGTGTCGTACGAACGCAATAAACGGATAGACGGAGAACGGACGAAACATTTGCCACAATCGAAGGAATTCTACGGACATGCGAAAAAGGGCAGTGTCCACACTGACACATTGCTCGCGCTGTCCCATTCCCTTTCGACAAGTCCGACAGGACAACAATCGTCGACAGGCGCTGTGGAATCTCTCGGTCGCGCTCGCCGTCCTCACATGAAAGAATGGACGAATCGATTGTTACCTGCGGACGAGGGACGCTTTTGCTGGGCAAGAGACTGCGCGGTGCACAACAGACAGACATCCTATGGCCGTGTTAAAAGACGAGATGGCATGGAACTTCACTTCGCCTACAAGGAACGTCGTGGCGACGCTTCGCAGTTTCGCTGTCTCGACTGCGAGACTGGCAACCTCGCTGTCGGCAGACCAAAGGGGTACTGACGCGTCATTCGCGTCGGCGCTGTCGAGAACGCAGAGTCGGCTCCTGTGCTCACTCTAAACCCGCACGAGGGTCACCTCCGCGAACTGTCAGTCGCGTCCTCCAGGCACCGCCTTGAAGGCCAGCCAGTGCAGCAACTGCATCGCGCCGCTATGAGCAACGTGGGAATGGGCACAATGGCTCCTGCGCAGGCGAGAGACAATATGCGCAAAGCCCAGACTGCGGAACTGAAGACGCCTTGAGCGTCTCTGCTGAGCCAGCCTAGTACATAAACACGCCTATCCATTCATCTAATGCGCACATGCACGCCTGTCTCCGTTTAATGTAACTGCGCGCCGAGATTACGCGGATTACGCGTCATTACGCAGGTTACGCCACCCCGTCACCAGGGTGGGTAAGTTCTGGACACGGCTAATATTGGGCATGTCCAAGCGTAGTCAAATTCAAATTTATTGGGGTCTCATAGCGAATGCAAGCTTGCCAGTAGACGACTCAGACTCAGACTTTGGCGAATCCTTGGCGCATCCTTGGCGTATCGGCACATTTGGCGTATCCGCTTTGGCGTATCGGCCCGGAACCTAACTATGCGCTAACTGCCCTTCCCATTTATACATTAAATTTTCCTACGCCACCCCTTCCAACGGGAATACCTCAAGGGATGGGTTGGATGGGTCGGATGGGTAAAGAAAATCTTTTCGGAGGGGGCAGAGTAGAAGGGGCTGGAGAAACGCACCGACATGAAGACACGTGCTTTTTCTTTGCATTCCCCGTCGTGAGCTTTGGGCTCAACTGCGGCAAAATGTCTTAGGCTTAGGCATTCCTCAGGCTTAGGCATTGCACAGGCTCAGGCATTGTACAGGCTTAGGCGTATGCATTGCTCAGGGTTAGGCTTCTGCATTGCTCAGATTTTAGCCTTGCTTAGTCTGCTACTACACCCTTCTTACCAAAACCTAAGCATGCAATGCACAAGCGCTGATTCATAATTAACGGTCTTCTCATCGGTCTTGGTCTCGGTCTTCCCATGCCAACCTGCAAAGACCAAGACCAAGAGTCCAAGACCGAGACCGAGACTGATGATGTTGGGAGCTTTAAACATTTGCTCCCGTCTTCGTCGGTCTTTATCGGTCTCGCGTTGGACGAGCGCGCTGAAAGACGCGCATTCAACCGAAGATCATTGAAAGACCGGAGGCAACGCGTTGTGAATTTGGCATGGGTCAAAAAGAAGGAGGAGACCGAGACCGAGACTGATGCAAAGACCGAGACCGATGGGAAGACCTTTAATTGTAAATCAGACTTAACCTAAGCCTAAGCCTAAGCCATGCAAAAGTCTAAGCTTAAGCAATGCGTGAGCCTACGCCTGAGCATTTGCCTAAGCTTAAGCATAAGTCCAAGCCTAAGCCTAGCCTAGCCCAAGCCTAATTGAGCTGCGTGCTGCTTGGACCCGCCTCAGGTAAAAGTAACCACAAGAGGGGCAAAGGACCCGCCTGCGTCATAGGTACCTGCTTAGCACATGTGCGCCCAAAACTCAACCTCACGACGCGCAATGCATAAAACGCACGTGTTTTCATGTCGGTGCGTTTCTCCAGCCCCTTCTACACCGGCCATACCTGTACCCGGGTCTGGAAGAGTGGGGGGGGGGTAGCTGGCCGATTTTGGGGGAGGGGGTCTCCGGAGCAAAAAGTGGGGGGGGGGGGGTAGCTGGCCATTTTTTGAGTTATAATGATACTTTTTGGTGTAAAATGGGTATAAATATGCTCTAAACAGTGTTATTTAGCTGTTTTATGATCATATAACACTGAAAAACACCAACATTTACTCACTTTTATAGTTTTAGACAGAGTGAAAATCCTTTGGGAAAATTCTGGGGGGGGGGGGGTCGGGGGGGGGGGGGGGAGTTGGGTGGGTGTTGGACAAAGAGTGCGGGGCCCCCAAACCCCCTCCCCCCCCCCCCCCCCCCCCCAGTTACAGGTATGACACCGGCCCCTTCGAAAAGATATTCTTAACCCATCCGACCCATCCAACCCATCCCTTGAGGTATTCTCCTTCCAATCCTGCCACCCCCCCCCCCCCCCCCCGAAGGTGCGCACCTTGAAAGGCACGCACGCGCAATTTCAAACTTTGCACACTGAGGGTTAAATTTCTATGCTATGTTTAGGCTTTTGCTTAGGCTTAGGCTTTTGCTTAGGCTTAGGTTTAGGCTTAGGCTTAGGCTTAGGCTTTTGCTTAGGCTTTGGCACCAAAATGTTTCAGGGTGCGTGCCTTTCCGGGTGCGTGCCTTTCAGGGTGCGTACCTTTTAAGCGTACCCCCCCCCCCCCCGAATACATATGCCCTTTTTGTCGCCAACGTTTCGAAATTTACAATTTCGCTCTCCTACAATTTTCTATTTTCAATCAATCAATCTACAATTTTCGAGTTGGTTGCGCACTCCGAAATGCCCTCGAGAAGAAAACAGATGATTGGTCGTTCGGGATACGCGCTTGGACGCAGAGGCGACTTAATGCCGGATGAAAGCTCCGATGAAGACCCAGACTATTCAGAGGATTTTGAAAATCCAGTGGTATCCAATTTTTTTGTCAACCACATTTGTATGATCATATGTTCTATTCTTCCGTAGATAAAACGCAGACGCAGGACGAAAGGAAACGCGACTATGAAAAGTGCTGAAGATACACCAGGTAATCGTTTCTAAATTAGTGCTACATATAAACATTTAGATTATGTTGTGTACAAACGTATGTTCAAAATTCGTCAAAATTGTTCAGCTGACATGGTGGTGAAGCCGGCGAAGGGCTTCAAACGGTTTGCAGATTTGCCTCGCGAGATTTTGATGAGGATTGTTCAATCAGACTCATCAATGATGTACCTAATCACGTGAGTGAACACCTCACATCATTCATTCATTATACATACATAATTACATACATACATACGCCCGCGGAAATTGGGCTATGAGCATGGGGTACATACCTGTAACTGGGTCTGGAAGAGGGGGGGGAGTAAATGGCCAAATTCTGGGGGGGGGGTGTCTGGAGCAAAAAGTGGGGGGGGGTAGCCGGTCATTTTTTGAGTTATACTGGTACTTTTTGGTCAAAAATGGTTATAAATAGGGCCTAAACAGTGTTATTTAGCTGTTTTATGGTCATATAACACTGAAAAGCACTGAAATACACCAACATTTACACACTTTTATCGTTTTAGACTGAGTGAAAATCCCTTGGGAAAATTCTGGGGGGGGGGGTTGGGGGGAAGTTGGGTGGGTGTTGGAAAAATAGTGCGGGTCCCCCAAACCCCTCGCCCCAGTTACAGGTATGATGGGGTATTTTGTGAAGATAGAAGGGCTAAGGTAAATCAGGATTGTTGCAGTGGATCCAGATTCACTTAAGATAATTTTTGTTCAGCAAAAAATGGACACTTAAAAGGGCCAAAATCCGATCCAAATTCTGTCTGTTTCTACGTACCTTGCATGCGCACATGACATCATCCTCTTGTCCAATTTCCGTTGACACCTACACTGTGAAATGGCTTGCTTCTTTAATTTAGGTGTTCAAAGGTGAACAGAGCATTGCGAAACTTGGTCTTTACCCAGACGAAACATGTCGCCTTGTCTGAGTTGTGTAGTACACTGACTAACAAGAAAGCTAACACTCGCACTATCAGAGAATGTCTCAAATATTATGGTGAAATGTGTCTAAATCAGCACACTCTGGGAATTGATCTGGAAGGCGCTATGCGCTTGAGCTATGATGACATCTGCGTGAGTGTTGCTACGCATGCCTGTAACCTTAGAGTAAAGCCCAGGAATCTAAATAGGTACCTTTTCCCCTTCTGACACTAATCTTAGGGTAAACCCCAGCCCAAACCTAACATCAGAACAACTCTACCTATTCTCACCCATTTTAATGAAAAATAAAGTACCTATTTAGACGCTTTTTTGGTGAAAAATTTTTTATTTGGGTAATATCCATACGTCGCCCAGCTTGGCCCCCTCCCAACTGTCGAATGCCTCGCCCTCAAAGATCCATTTACTGCTTCCCACTCGACCTGGGCAGGTTACAGGTGTGCCTGATGTCTATGAAAACATGCAAGGCGCGCACTCATGTCCCAATTTAGGAGATGTTGATGCGAACGCAAGGAAACTTGATCTCCCTGAACATTCGCCAGTGCGACCACGTTGGTTTCAGGCGGTTTGAGGAGCACTTTTTGAGGCTCGTTCCAAAACTGAAGCGACTGGCTATGGGAATGGGACCCAACGCACTTCCTATTAAATCGACAGTGAATCGAATTGTATGGTTAACTTTGGTGGACTTGTGTGTGATGAATTGAGTTCAAGTTCATTACAATTGTTTCAGCGCATTTCAAATCCTGAGAAATTCTTGAGTTCTGATGCAGCAGCCCATTTGACGGAGTTGAGTTTGCTGGCACCTATTCTAGGTGGTGGTCCGATTAGTGCTACTTCTTGGGTAGGTTGCAACTGCAAACTTTCCCTTTTTACATGTATGCATGCTTCCACGGTCCAACTACTCAATTTTAGAAATGCTGCAATCTTCGTGAGCTCCATATCTCCAGTTATCTTGCATGTGGCAACGTCCTGGCAGAGATTCTGCAAAGCTGTCCAAACATTGGCATCATCTCCAACTATGGTCACATGGCTGCACATGCTCCTTTTGCCTGTAACCCCGACACTGTTTCTAAAAAGGAGCTGGCGTTTTCTCAGCTGCAGGGAAGGGTGTTTGAGTCACTGACTTCTTTTCAAGTTGAACATAGACTTGACACCTGCTATCGTGTCATTCAGCAGGATGCGCAAGTCATGGCAAAGTTGGTCTTAAATTCTTTGTCGTGAGCTCGCGTTGCAACCATGCCTTTAACTGGGTCTGGCAGAGGGGGGGTGGTAGCCGACCACTTTTTGACTTATACTGGTACTTTTTTGGTCACAAATGGGTATAAATAGGCTCTAAATAGTGTTATTTAGGGGTTTTATTATATATTTATAAATAGGGTTATATTTATAACACTGAAAAGCACTGAAAAACCAGCATTTACTCACTTTTACCATTTTCGACATGGTGAAAATCCTTTGGGAAAATTCTGGGGGGTGTTGGGTGCGTGTTGGAAAATTGTGGGGGGCCGGCCCAAAGCCCCCAAGTTACAGGAATGATCGCAACCATACATGTAACTGGGGGGGTTGCCAAATGTAATTGGGGGGGTACCCACCCTCAGGTCAAAAGTTACCCCTCCCCAACGCCCCCCCCCCCCCAAACCCTTCCACCCAGAATTTTCCTGAAGTTTTCCAACTTAGTGTATTTTTCGCTTTTTCAGTGTTTTTTACCCTAAAACAGCTAAATAACGCTACTTACAGCCTATTTTAACCTATTTTTGACCAAAAAGTGCCTATTTAGACACTATTTAGGTACATTTTTTTACCCTCTGACACCCCCCTCCCTCTTCAAATCTGCTTACCCCCCCCCCCCCTACTACTACCTGCACACACCCCCCAGAATGGTCTCCGACCCTCCCCCCCCCCACTTCAAAAACCCGGTTACATGTATGGTTGCCACCCACCCATACCTGTAACTGGGGGGGGGGTGGTTGGGGGGGCTTTGGGGGCCCCCCACTAGTTTTTCAACCACCCCCTAACTCCCCCCCGACCCCCCCCCCCCAGAATTTTCCCAAAGGATTTTCGTCATGTGTAAAACGATAAAGGTGAGTAACTGTTGGTGTTTTTCAGTGCTTTTCAGTGTTATATGACCATAAAACAGCTAAATAACACTGTTTACACCCTTTTTATACCCATTTTAGACCAAAAAGTACCATTATAACTCAAACACTGGCCAGCTACCCCCCCCCCCCCACTTTTTGCTCCGGAGACCCCCTCCCCCAAAATCGGCCAGCTACCCCCCCCCCCCACTCTGCCAGACCCAGTTACAGGTATGCACCCACCCACTCGGAATTTTACCCCTACCCAGCCCCCCCCCCCCCCCAACCCTCCCCCCCAATTTTTCTGGTTTTCCAACTTGCCTACAACTATAGAAAGTAGTGTATTTTCGTCTTTTTCAGTGTTTTTCTCTGACCCTCCCCCCCCCCCACTTCAAAAACCCGGTTACATGTGTATGATTGCAACAACCAGGTTCACAACGTTGCAGCTTCTTTCAACGAAGTTGTCCAAACTTGAATGAGATTGTGCTCCACTGCTCTGGCATATGTGATGTGTTGCCAGTCCTCTGTGCAGAGCGGTCGTCGATCAAGAGACTGACTCTGGGCAACAACATTTTCTGTCGTGCTGATCAGTTGACGCCTCCAGATTGGGTAAATCAATATAAGCATATCTATTATAAGGGACGAATAGTGACGTATCAGTGGGTTAGGCTGAAAGATCGGAGGGAGGGAGGGAGAGTAAATGCTCGTTTAAGAGGGCGTGGTGCGGGATGGGGCGATGGGTTCCCTGCCAAAATTGGGATGTCATGGATGGTGATTTTGCATTAAAATGGCGTAAAAAACAGGTACCTATGATCAAAATACGGTCTGGGTCACGTTACTTTTGTTTTTGGGCAGAAAGGTTAAAAAGGGCACACACAACTAACTTTTACCATTTTAAACGAAAGCACTCTAGAGGCGGTGGTGTTTCTGATTTAGGTTCTCCAAGTTAGTCCCCCCAGTTGATTTGGGTCCCCCCAACAACGCCCCACCTCTCTTTTTTATAGGTCTGCTGGGCACATGCACTGTTCAGGGTAGGTAGGTAGTGGGTTCACGCACAAACGTACATGGGGTTGTGTATTTCAACAATTTGCACAAGCAACACTTTAGAGTGGAGTCAGCAGCCCTACTGAAATTGACGAGTTGACACTGAAAGACTGCTCGTGTAGATGCGTTGATACGCTTTTGGCCAATGTGAGCAACACGAATCTGCTGGTGAAATCGCTTACTATCAAGGGCACCAGTGTCGGACCAAATGCCCTGCGGTGAGCCTTTTGCCTATGCGTTCAGATCATACCTGTAACCGGAAATTGGTTTTTTTTTTTTGTGGGGTGTTTTTTTTTTTTTTTTTTGTTTTTTTTTTGGGTACCTGGGGGGAGGGTTCGAGCACTTTCTGGGGGGGGGGGTGTGGTGGGTGGGGTGGAAATCTGGAGGAGGGGGGGGTCTGGGAAGGAAAATCTAGGCAGTTTTTGGTCAATTTTTAGTCAAAAATACACTCTAAAAACCCGAAAATAGGTACTTTTAGTCAAAATACACTGTATATAATGCAATATTGGTACTTTTTGGTCGATTTTTGCTCCAAAACACTGTACAAAACACATTTATTTTTCATTAAAGTAAGTAGTAGAAAGTCTTTGAAAATTCTGGGGGGGGGGGGTTGGGTGGGGGTTCAGGAAGACATGGGGGGAAGGGTTGGGGAGGGTGTGGGTAGGGTCAAACCTAGCACCTGGGGGGAGGGGGGGGGGGGGGGGGGGGGGGGTTGTTGGGGGGGGGGGGGGTTGTGGGGGGGGTTTTTTTTTTGTTTTGTTGGTGGTTTTTTTTTTGTTTTTTTTTGGTTGTTTTGGGTTTGGGGGGGAAAAGGAGCGCGACCCCCCCCCCCAAACCCCACCCCAGTTACATGTATGGTTCAGATCCTATGTGGTTATTTCAAAGCTTTTTAGAGTGTTTCTTGAGAACCACGAGGAGTTGGTCTACTTGAATGTGCGCTCTTGTCGGAACCTGGAGAGAGGCTGGAAGGGCATTTTCGAAGACAGGAAGGCTGTGGAAAGCCTCTTGGAGAAGATGAAGTCGTCTAGCTGATGCTTTTAGGTATGTCCAATATGTTTCAGTGAGTGTTGCGTTCGATCGTCCACGTTTGAGCGGACGTAATTCTCGCCTCGCAGTCGCCCTGGCCACTTGACCAGTGGTGTTGTGCACCACTGCTCGCCCATTCGTTTGTACGGCTACGTGCTTGCACGCCCATGTCCTCGTTGGCGTCCACCTCTCGTCCGACGGTTGTGAGCGCCGATTTTAATGATGTTGCAGTGCCACTCGCGTGCATACCTGGGGTTTTTGATTCGGGGGGGGGGGGGGGAGTTCGAGCACTTACTGGAGGGGGTGGTGTGGTGGGTGGAGTTGAAATCTTGAGGAGGGGGGGTCTGGGAAAGGAAAATGTAGGCACTTTTTGGTCAACTTTTAGTTAACAATACACTGTGAAAAAACCGAAAATACCGTAAACCCTATAATTAGCCCCCGGGGGGCTAATTTTTTCGTTCGAGCTCTAGGAGGGTGTATAATTATAGGGGGGCTAATTATAGGGGGGGGGCTTATAAACTGGAAGTGTTGATGAGTGGGAAGATGTGTGGGGAAAAAGGCGCGTGGAGGCGATTTTTAACGGAAAAAGGCGCTGTGCACACACGTTGGTACACTCTAACACACTCTCACACAGTCTCACATACACATACGTGTACATACACACACATACGCGACCATACATACACCCAGACATGGAAACATGTGCCTTTCAGACGATGGTACCATTTAGGGAGGGGGGGTGTAATTATAGGGGGGGCTTATTAACTCAAAGTGGTCTTGGGAGGGTGTATTATTATAGGGGGGGGCTAATTATAGGGTTTACGGTAGGTACTTTAGTCAAAATACACTGTAAATAATGCAATATGGGTACTTTTTGGTCGGTTTTTGCTCAAAAACACTGCAGTGCAGCTACTACTGACGCGAATTGCTTCCAATTGAATTGCCATGTGTCTGTGGTGTGGCAAAGCAGTGTTGTCTTGTGGAGTGGAGAGAGAGGGGGTCTGGGTTGGTGTTTGAAAAATTGCCTCCAGTTACACCCCCCCCCCCCACCCCCATGGAACCTAGTCATAAACTCCTTTGTTGATGGTTCTAGAGTGGAACTGTAGCATCACAGCAGACGCCATCACTCAGTGACCAGATCAGTTCGGACTCGTCGTCAACGATTCGTACGTTGCTTCCAGTGATTCCATCAGAAGGGGCCATGGGACAGTCGCAACGCGACCTGACAATCGTCAGGGGCGCGCTTGTCTCTGGCCAGTCGGTGTGGTCGACGCTCGCCATGGTACGGCCTCGGCCGCCCACGTCCATCTGGAGCACGGCAAGAGTTCGCAGTTGCTCGGCGGCGGCAACGAAGTCGCGATAGGAGAAGGCCAACCCTTCACTTGCACTCGACACCCTGACAAGACCGACTCGCAGGTGACGCAAGTTCGGAGAGGCCCGCAGCACGGCGGCGGGAACGGGACTGCAGGTCGACGAGCCCTCGCTCCGGCACGCGAACAGGTAGCCGAGGTTGAGGCAGGTCAGCGCCCCCCAGGTGAGCGGGCCCGAAACGGTCGACGTCGGCGGCAGCGCTCCAGAAAGGGAGTCGGAGGCGCTCGAGTCGGCCGGCGATCTCGCCCGACTCGACGAAGTCGCGCAGATGGCAGTGGTTGTCGCAGACCAAGTGCACCAGCCGGGGCCAGCTCGAGTCGGCGGACAGCGTCCAGCTGCCGTCGTCGTCGTCCTCGCCCCAGACGGTGGGGCACTGCACCTGCAGACACTCGACGGTCGGCAGGCCCCTCTGCAGCAACCTCATCGCCTCTTCAGAGTGCAACTCGTCGCAGTCGGGAAGCGCCAGTAGTCGAAGACAAGTAAGCCCAGCACTGAAAGTTCTTGGGGGGGGGGAGGGTTTGGGGGGGGGGGGGGGTTGGGGGGAGTTTGAAAAATTCTGCGGGGCCCCCCCCCCCCCCCCGTTACAGGTATGCTTCAAATAAGATAGGTAGCAACCTCATCAGGACGTCGCATACAAATGCCCAAAGAATCTTCAAATGGGCAACGGTGAGCTTCTGGCGATCTTCATACATGCGCTGGTTCATCTGAATTGAATTGAAAACAGAATTAGCAGTTTTTATTATCAATAAAACAGAATTGAACGCAACTTTTGAGTCGTATAAATTGATAGCAACACTAAATTGAACTCTAAATAGGAACCATATGACAAGCAAGCAGAAAACCCAGCTGACCGCAAGCGTTACAGTATTCAAGCGGCCGATGGTCCCTGGCTGCTTCGACGTCAACTGTAGACGACAGTTCCACAGGAATGCTTCCAAGTCGTTGGTGTTCTCCTGCTGGTGTCCGGAGCCAAAAGCCAAGTCGTCAACGACGGCAGACTCTTCTTCCGGCACAACGTGGTGCCTGCAGACGCTTCGAACGCACTTTGACGTCACCAGCTCCACCTCCTGAAGGCTGCAGACGTTCCCAGGGAGCTACTGACCACGACTGTGGCAGTGGACCGCATAGTGGAAGGGAATCGGCCTCTTGCGCACACGGTTCATTTTGGGTTCGATTCGATTCTTCATGGACCCGTTAATGAAACCTCTGTCGAGACTTTCTCAGGCTGTTGGCCACTGCCCTAGACTGCAGATGGCGTTCTCCCGGCTGTCTAACGGTGCCCCCGTTAAGGCCCCCAAGACGGGAACGGGAGGCGCATGATGATGATGGCAGATGGATACGTGTGGATGTGGATCTAGGGACCATTAAGGGCCTCCTAGCGTGGCCCCCTCCAATCCAACAACAACGAGTAAGTGTTATCTTAATTACCACGACAGCGCGCGTGTACGCACGCGCCTCACACACCAGTCGGTCGTCTCTCAACTTGGGAAACTTGGCACTGAGCTCGCAAGCGTCGACCAGCCAGCCAGTGTCGGCGGGGAAAAGGTGAAAAGCGAAAAACCAAGCCGTCTCACGCAACGTCGCGATTTCCCTCAACGACAGGCTGGCCACGACTTCAGCCAGCACTCTGCGCGGAAGACGCTCCATAGCTTCGTCGGACCAAGCGCAATGAGGTTGAGGAGGAGGAATCATTGGGCAGTTTTCAAACTATGCACCCAGATGCGGGCAAAACACAATTGTTGCGTCCGTGCGTCCGAAGCCTAAGCCTAAGCGAAGCCTAAGCCTAAACATAAGCCTGAGCCTAAGCAAAGTCTGGACTAAGCCTAAGCAAAGCCTAAAATTAAGGAAATTATCATCGGACGCACGGACGAAAACGGACGCAACAATTATTTTTAGCCCAGATGCACCCATTTCAGTGCGGTCCTCCAACTTCTTCGCCAACGTACGGGAAACCTAAGCTCAGTGAACCAGTGAACCAGTGAACCAGTGAACCAAGAGAAACACACCATAATATTTTAAATGCGTTGACGCTCAGTGCTTAACCGTAAAATACTAACAACGCGATCACACACAATAGGCTTAGGCTAATAGGCTTAGACTCAGGATTTAGGTTCGGGTTCGTGCGAGCGTGCCCGTGTGCGCGTGCCTGTGCGCGTGCACGTGCGTGCGCGCTTGTGCGTTTGTGCGAGCGTGCGCGCGTGTGAGCGTGCGGGCGTGGGTGTCCTTGAGCGGCGGGCCAAGAGCGGCGGCGCCGGCACCTCGGCTCCGCGGCGGGCGGGTTCGCCACCGGGCACGGCCAGAGGACCACGGAGCGAATTCGAGAACATGGAGACGATGCCGTACTACCACGGACTGATGCCTCGCCAGGACATGGAGCTGCTGCTGCAGACGCAGGGCGACTTCCTGGTGCGCGAGTCGGAGCACAAGGCCGAGAAGCGCTACGTCATCAGCGTCCTGGGCCCCGCGCACATCGAGCACATCCTCATCACTCGACTACCGGCCGACAAGGCGACGGAGAAGGAGGGTTGGCGACTGTTCAGGGGCCGGCGCTTCGGCAGCATGCCCTCCCTGCTCGACTACTACCGGCTGCGCTGCTCGGCCGTGACGAACAAGGGGGGCGCGCCTCAAGCAGCACATCAGCCGGCAGGAGTGGCAGCTCTGCTGCGCGCGTGACCCTGACGCACGCGCGTCCTTTCGGTGCCTCAGAAGAGCGCCTCCCCTCGGCCGAGCGGCGTTCGGCGGAAGCGGAGAACGCGTTCGCGTGCGGCAGTTCTGCCGACTCGTCTTTCTCGACCACCGCTTCAAGGACGCTCGGGACGGGCCCTTCTGGCTGACGAAGCTGCTCGACTGACAGCCCGCCGCCGAGCGCCGCGGTCGCCTCCTCTACTACTCTACGCGCCCGTACTGGCCGGCCGACAGGTCCGCCTGCCCTCCCCGGCGAGCGGACCGCGCAACACGGCCGTCTTCGTTCGCCAGAATCGTGAGTGCGGCGCGCCTCCCACTCTCCTCGGCAACGCCCCGTTGTGCATGCATGCACTCGGCTGATTGCAGCGTCGATCGACTGGAAGAGCGTATGCGACTTCCCGGTGACTTCTGTCGACGCGTGCAGCCGCTGAGCAGGGCGCTCGAGTCGCTCGCCCGCCTCTCCAGTGCCCACGGCCAACCGGCGCTCCTACGACTTCCAGTGGACCGAGAGCCAGCTCTTCCAACTCGTCGAGGAGACCACTAGTCAGCAGCCCATTCCCCGCCCCTCCTCCCTTCTCCTTTCGTGGCTGTAGCAGTTGCGCACGACTGTCCCTACCCAACCCCTTTAGCGTATCCCGAGCCGTGGGCGCTGGACAACTTCACGGCGCTCTTCTACAATGCGCCGCAGCTGGCGCGCATTGCGCTGATCAGTCGGATCCGCGTCGGCATCGTCGAGGAGTGGGCGTCGTGCTCAACGGACTCAAGACGGTTCGGATCGCGCCGACTCGCAGTGTGTCCATCTACACGGGCGCTCCTCTCCGTTGCTCCTTTAGTTGGCGTATCGGTGGCGCGACGAGGCGGAGGGGCCGATGGCGAGGGTGCGTAACACCGTGGACGAGGTCTTCTCTGCCCTGGGCTCTGTGGCGCTGAAGCGCGCCATTTGTTGTTTTCTGGGGAAAAGCAAGTTCATTGTGCCATTGTGCCATTGTGCCATTGTGCCGAGAGAAACACACCGTAATATTTTAAATGCGTTATCTCTCGATGCTCAACAGAAAATACTAAAACAACGCGGGCACCACATGCTCGCAGCGGGGCTGTTTCCAAAAGACGCAACAGACGCAACAGACGCAACGGCTTAGGATTAGGCTCAGACTTTGGCTTTTGCTTAGGCTTAGGCTTTTGCTTAGGCCTAGGCTTCACTTAGGCTTAGGCTTAGGGTCTGTTGCGTCTGTTGCGTCTGTTGCGTTTTTGGTAATTGCCCGCAGCGGATCTTTCTTTTTGAAGTTGTATGTAGAGAAAGTGTGCTAGAAAATGAGCGACGACAAAGCAAACGACAACATCAGCTCGGAGGGCTTGCTGAAGCCGCACTTTGTGGATTCGGTAGAGGAGGCACTGTCTGTGCTGCTGCCCAGCGGAAAACTCAGCGAGTTGGCGTCGGCTCGCAAGGTGCCGCTCAGTTTGCCTGCGGGTTTGAACGAGTGCTCCTTTCTCGTCGACTGCCAAGCACTGGCAAATCCGCTGGACCTATATGTCGACTCCTATGGAAAGTGGGGCCAGGGCCAACGCTTGTACCGCTTCCTGACAGCAGGAGCCCATCGCAGGAGCCCATCCTTTCTACCACACGCGTCCGAGCGTGTTGGACAGGATGAAGGAGCGGAGCAAGCACATGCCGCCCCGTCACAACGTCCAGGCGACGTTGGACGACGCCGGTGGACTGCTGAATGTCACCGGTCCTTCAGAGTTGGCCTGGTGTCGTGCCCCCCCCCCCCACCCCACTTAACATGTACGTTTGACACGTCACCACAAGCATAGGTGTAACATATTCGTTTGCAAAGCATTGCGTGTAACATTGCAAAGCGCTGCAGTTACAACGAAATGAAAATGACGATAGCTAAATGGCCTGCCCTGTACAACCAAATATGAATTAAAAAATATAGAAATAGATAGAATTTATTAGAAGATTACATAAAAGCAAAGTGTTGTAAAAAGAAATGTGGCGTGTGACGCGTTGTTTTAGTATTTAACAGTTGAGCTCTGAGCGTCGACGCATTTAAAATATTATGGTGTGTTTCTCTCGGCACAATGGCACAATGGCACAATGGCACAATGAACTTGCTTTTCCCGTTTTCTGGCGCCATCTGAACGCGTTGTTTTAGTATTTAACGGTTGAGCAACGAGAGTCAACGCATTTAAAATATTATGGTGCGTTTCTCTCGGTTCACTGGTTCACTGGTTCACTGGTTCACTGAGCTGGCAATTCCCAAAATATGCAACCGATACAAGCACAACCGATACAAGGGATTATTGTTCCCGCCTCCTAAGCCTAAGCCTAAGTCTAAGCCTAAGCCTAAGCCTAAGCCTAAGCAAAAGCCTAAGCCTAAGCCTAAGCCTAAGCCTAAGCCTAAGCTAAAGCCTAAGCTACAGTGATCCCTTGTATCGGTTGTGCTTGTATCGGTTGCATATTTTGGAAATAGCCCACTGAGCTTAGGTTTCCCCAACGTACCCACTGATCCCACGTCCCTATACACGGTGCAGTATTCGAACGAAAAGCGAGACAATTCGAGACAAAACGAGGCAAACGCATCCGACGTCTGTGCGCCTTTATGCTGCGCATATTACCGTAAACCCTATAATTAGGCCCATCTTCCCTCATAATTTCTGCCCCCCCCCCCTAATAATTCTACACCTTTCCAAGACCACTTTGAGTTTATTAGCCTCTATAATTATACACCCACCCACCCACTTTAAAGGCAAATTTTTGTCCGTCTGGGTGTATGTAGGGTTGCGTATGTGTATGTATGTACACGTATGTGTATGTGAGACTGTGCGGTGTGTTAGAGTGTACCGACGTATGCGGGCAGTGTCTTTTCCCTAAAAAAAAACACCTCTACGTGCTTTGCGCCAACAAAATTCCCCATACATCGACCCTTCCAGTTTATAAGCCACCCCCCCCCCCCCTCATAATTAGCCCCATTCCTATAATTATGCACCCTCCTAGAGCTCGAATGCAACAATTAGCCCCCGAGGGGCCTAATTATAGGGTTTGCGGTATTAGAATCCTTAAATATGTTACCGTAATCCGTAATGCTTTGCACTTTAGTGCACTATGGAAGCCCTACACGACGATGGGGCTACTCGAGAGTGTAGCTAGCGTTGTGTCGCGTTGTAGTGCATGCAATATTGGTTGTGTGGTTGTACTTGTAGGGTACGGTTTTGTTGCCCAGTCAGCCCATCTACCCATTTAATTTTGAGTATCGTTGGTTCTTCTGTGCACATCTGCCGCAAAGTGTGTTGGTTGAATGCAAGCCAAAGCTACCTGGGCCTATGCATCGTAGATGGGCACGCACGCTCGGTCGACTGTTCAGTCCGAAAGTTTTCTTTTTAAAATTTGCTCACATGCGTTAGGAATACACTTTTGAAAAGTGGCGTTCTCTAACAAACAGTGTTGCCAGTTGATTGACTACTAACCTTGTTGTCAGTTTGATCACTGAGACCGAGACCATTAATTATATATAGGGTGCATGCACTGGGTGTCAGACCAAAGACATTTATAATCTGTGGTACAGTGCAGGTTCGATCGATAGACCACAGTCATTGCGTCGGTCTTTTCTTCTTTTTCTTTTCCGTTCTCTAAAGACGCCCCATGCATTTTGCAACGGCCTTTGAAAGGTGGTGGGACCGGCTTGCGTCAATGCTACTTTGGCGGTGGTGGCACGCGGAATTTTTTGAAAAAGGCCAAAGCGAAACATGCCCGATACCGTAGCCGTCGTCGCAGTAGACCCCGACAAGCTCTACGGACGCATTCCCAAGATCGTAGACTGTCCCAGCTGCGGAGTATGACTTCCCCTTCTCACGAACTTTTTCGTTTGGCTCCTTCTCGTCAACTTTCACTCGCGCGAAATTCAATAGCCCTAGATGTGGTCCGTGGGGGGCTTGATAACAACTGCATCCTGCTGGCTGTGTGCACGCCTACCGTAAATCCTCTATAGAACACCCCTTCCAATGAACGCACAGGGACGTGCTTTTTTTTGGCACAGTTATGCAATGATTTGCTGGTCAAAATGGCATTGTCACGCTGTTCCATGTTTGGGTTCTGTATTAGTCTGTACGCACTAGACCTGCTATAGTTTAGCCGCTGGAGAGGGTGATTTGCACCTGCAGCGGTAAAGTTTTCAAACTCAATGATTACTATTACCTCTGCTCAGCCGTGTTGCCACTCCGTTTACCGGTAGTGAACGCCACTGTTGAACGCCACTGTAAAACGAGTTTTGAAAAATGTACACCCACGAGGGCGTTCCTTGGGGATACAATAAGTAAAGTATATAATTGACCGGAGCCTAATTTAGAATAGGGTCACCACGAAAACGAGCGTGCGCCACTGCGGCAGCGTCGCGGTGTGGCTGATGGCGTTGGTCTTGTGCATGGGCCTGATCACGCTGCCATGCTGCTGGCTGCCCTTCGTTCTTCCCGTCTGCAAGGAGGTCCAGCACAAGTGCCCCAAGTGAGGGGGGGGGCAAGATTCGTTTGCGTGAATAAAAGCCCCCCATGAAATGTGCAAGCAGCATTTAAAGCAAACTTACCTTCTTCTTCTTCTTCACTGAGACCGGCCCTGACGACGGCTGCGACGTATCGGCAGGCGACGCAGGGGCTGAGAGCGTCCGCGCTTGGCGCTATATACTCTCAAACGGCCTAAAACGAAGGTTGATCGCCCGGCCCAGGGGTGAGCCAACTGGTGCCGGGCGGATAGTAAAGCGAAGGCGGCGAGGGTTAGTCGCCGCCTGATAGTATTCTAGGTGCGCAGCGACCTGCGTACCTAGTTATAGTATATGGTGAGTAGGCGTTCCCCTCGGGGCCCGCCTACTTGAAGATGGGCGACGACTCGTCGTTCTGCGTGTCCTCCAGGAGAGGATCCGCGGCGGGAGGGATCGAGTCGGCCATGGTGAGCGCCTCGGCGGACGCCACGAGGGCGCTCTCGCACGCGGCCTCCTCCGTGGCCTTCTGTTTCTCGGCCTTTCGGTACTCTGGCGACACGAGCTGGATCATGCCGGAGCCGTAGGTAACCACCATCTTGGCCGCGCAGAGGGCCGCGTAGGACGCGTCCTCGACGAGCATGCTGATGTTGGTGGCGTCCTCGTGGCCGGGCTTGGGAGACGAGCGCGTCACCCGCCACTCGCTGGTGTTGAGGCCCTCGTTCTGCCACTCCAGGAGTTACCTTGTCGCCTCCCATACGACATCTTTGGAAATAAACAGCGCCCCTCGCAAAGTGCCGATTTTGCGCTAATAGACTGACATGCATGCTGTAGCAGCGGCTGTAAGGTAGCCACTTAGGTATTGATGCAAACAATTGTGTGCACACTGACGAATTCTCAAACGGCATGTTTTAGATGCGGCTTTGTGCTCGGGATTGGAAGATAGGCGACCGACTCTCTTCGAGACCCGATGGTCAATTGTATCAGGAGACCAGCAGCTGCAGAAATAATGTACTTTAAGAGCCTGTATGATAGCCTGCGATCGCACTACCAACAATGCATAGGTAGTAACCTGCAAACACTGTCTCTAAAGCGCGTGACTTTGAGGGAATAAACACCTCGATCAAGTCACAAGGCACGAAGGCAGCACCACGTTTGGAATACGGATGGCATCTGCGCTGCTCGCAGATAATTTACACACGTATCTAACAGCCAACACAATTGTCATTACACTGCGCTACACACAGAGAAGTTTCGTATGTGCATTTGAAGGCGGGCGGCGCAGCAGTGCTGGCGTAAGAAAGGACCATGAATAATTCAGTAGAAATTCAAGCAATGGAGAACCGCACCCACCTCACCCAACTCTATACCACAGTGCTCAACCGGGTGCCAACCGCTCTCTCCACCGTGGACGTCATGCTCTGCTGGCTGACGATATTGATTTTGTTCTTTTCGAGCAGAAGAAACGCCATTGTGCAGTTGCCAGGGAAGAAGTGTCACTTCCTCGTCTTCTGGACACTGGCTCTGACGTGCGCCTTCGACTCCGCTGCCATGGTGGCGCAATCGATCGAGCTGCGCATTGACGGACTGCGTTATGACTCAGGCATGTTCACGGACCGCTAGCACGCACGCGAGCACGCACGCACGCACGCACGCACGCACGCACGCACGCAAGCGCACGCACGCACACGCACGCACGCACGCACGCACGCACGCACGCACGCACGCACGCACGCACGCACGCACGCACGCCCGCACGCACGCACGCACGAACGCACGCACGCAGGCGTGCACGCACGCACGCAGGCGTGCACGCACGCACGCACGCAGGCGTGCACGCACGCACGCACGCAGGCGTGCACGCACGCACGCATGCACGCACGCACGCACGCACGCACGCACGCACGCGCGCACGCACGCACGCACGCACGCACGCACGCACGCACGCACGCACGCACAGCACGCACGTACGCATGCTCACACGCACGCACGCACGCACGCACGCACGCACGCACGCACGCACGCACGCACGCACGCACGCACGCACAGCACGCACGCACGCATGCTCACACGCACGCACGCACAGCGCACGCACGCACGCACAGCGCGCGCACGCACGCACCGGTACTCACGCATATTGATCTGAATTTTCAGTAGTTCTACAGAGAGAGTTCTTCTGCAAGATCGTGGTGACCATTAGAAACGGCGGGGTCACGGTTGGCGTGTGGCTGGCGCTTGCGTTGTGTCTGTACCATTTCGTTCACGTCTACTATGACGATACACCCGTTTACAGGGCGATTCACAACAGGTGGGATAGTACACCAAAATAGATAACAACAACACGCTTTGTCAACTAAAGCAGCCCATTCTGCAAGAGAGTATTTCTGGCGTGGCATTTGTGCGTTGTGCAATCAATGAAGGCAAGAATGTGATCGTTTTGGATAGACATTGTTCAAACCCAATTTCAAACGTAATACAGACAGTGCGGCTATTTCACTGAAAATGTTCGATCCGATTCAGGCCGCGCAGCTTTCTCGCCGCCGTGGTTTTCTGCAGTTTTTTCGTCCAAATCTTGAACTCGATTAAAGCGACGCCCCAGCGTCAGGGGAGATACTGCGGTGTGGAGTGGCGACCTAGCTTTGGCCGGAACGACTTCGCTCTCCACAATCTGTCGGTCTTCTGGTTGGGCCTTTTCGGTGTCGTCTGGGCGTACGCGCTGCCGCTGGCGCTAGGCCTTGGACTAGCCGCTGCGCACGTGGCTTTCAAGGTCCGATTCAAGGCGAAATTGGCAAGGATCGAGTCGAGTCCTGGCACCGTGTTTGAACTGTCGATGCGGCCGAGCGACAGCAGTACGGCCACTCAAGACAGCGCGTTCGGCCAGACAAGGGTGCCGGTCATGGAAGCCAGCGCCAGCAGCCAGCAACAAGAGGCAACGTGCACCCAAATAGTTTGCAATGTTCTCTGGCTTGCATTGTTACTTATTTGTCTGTCGCTCAGCACGGTGATCAGTAGTACGCACTCTGTAGCGTCTCTGCGCACTCTGTAGTTGCGAACACTACAGTGTACGCAACGACACTACACACTCGCAGTGACCTTTTAAGGTGGGGGAGAGCAGCGCCAGTGCTGCCGACTCCGTGACTCCAAGGGGCAGTGGCGATGCCGCTCGACCAGCCAGTGGCAATCGGGTGCGCATCTTCCTGCCCAGCTCCAGCTCTTCCGCCCCGACCGACCAGGAAAGCGCCGCCCTCGTGCAGCAGACTGGTCGAGGCGGGCAGGAGGAAGCCCGCACCAATGTCATTCTTTACAACGAAGAGCTCGGCAGGGGCCGGTTTTCGATGGGACCGATGGTGGTATTTTGGTGTGTTTTGACAGGATGCGGAGTTCAGAATGAAAGCACACCCCCTCTGCATGCAGGGTCCGCAACTGCAGTACTGTCTCCTGCTGCTTGGCGCACGACTGCTACTGGGCTGGCCCTGGAGCGCCCTAAACGTCTACTGGCGACTCGGTTACTCAAAGGAAACTGTCGAGCTTGACAGTCTAGCAACGATCCTACTGCTGTGGGGCGTCGCGTACGCGCTGCACACGGCGCAATTCGGATTCGTCATGCCTGCCTATTTGGGAAATGGCGGGCCAACGTTTTTTTGTTTGCTGCAAATTGTCAGTTCTCTTTAACTCGGCACAATTTTCTGGCGTCTATGTAGATTCCCTAGCTGCTCCACAGTCCCTACGCAAGAAGTGACCTAACGCAAGCAGAAGAAAAATGAGTCAGTTAATTTCTTCTGGATTTCGAACCATTCTCTACAGAACGGTAAAGCGTTTGACGCGCGGCCTTACGCACCAATAATTGTAGTACACCGTAGTTGTGTGATGAATTCGATTTCTATGGTCAGTTGATTATATCCTTGGCAAATGGGTGCGCCATTTCTCCAGTTGGTATTCCGCGGCGAGCCCGTGGACCTGCAGCAGTTCCTGCCGCCAGGCTTCAGAGAGTGGCAAGAGCGCCAGCGAGATATTAGTCGGCAAGAAGACAGAACCGACCAGTGATAAACAATTTTTTGCAGAAATCACAGCACTGTCCCAAGCCCTGACAAGTACAGTACACTGTGCTATGTGCGTACTGCGTGCGTGCTATGTGTCAGCTAGAGGACATTCATGACCTGTAAACTAAAGGTAAATAATGTCGCGCAACATGTCCCGCAGTCAAAACATGTATTGTACTAGCTCACCGAACTTTTCGCTCTGTATCGATCCGTCTGCACTTTTCTTCTCGGGCAAAAGCAAATATCGATTTCCGTCCTGTTTTAGCTCTAGAATATTTGCTTTTCAATTAGCGTTCGCGTGCACGGGTTGCGTGTGGTGGGGTGGATGGAAGTGCAAAAAACTGTCACACCTACATGCGCTGTTGCGCTTCGTTGTGAGAGTAGTAGCGCTGTAGGCGTTGCCCATCGGGTCGTTGAGACGTGGACAAGGTGCAGCTGGTGGAGTTTCTTCACCGGCAGTGCGTAGCCACCGTGTAGGCTGCCTACAGCACATCGCGTCTCCTCTGCGTATCAACTAGTGGTAGCGTGTCATATCCAGGGGGCTCCCACTGCTGACGTCAAGGTTCCCAAACAGCTCGGTTGCCACCTCATTTTGGTAAGAGAGAGTCCTTTGCATAAAGGCATACGCCAACTTTTTTTGTTCAATTTTCGTAAAACGCACTTTTCGCAGTAAGAGGATACGTAAATTAAGCAATCACAGTGCGTACTACGTACATGCGAAACAGATTTCAGAAACCTGGTTATCAAAAACCAAAAAACGACCTACAATATAATGCAGCCTGCAACGCGCATCAACATTTAGAGATTTCGACGCGCATACCCCCCCCCCCCCACCCCCTCGCTGTCCTCGGCCAATTCTCGAGTGTGTCTGCAGACACTGTGTGCATTGCATTTTATTGTGCAATCCTGCACTGCAAACAATACACGTCACAGAGACGCAAAGCAGGCGTATGTTCGAATGGTCCTTCAGTACCTATAGGTCCGCGGGATTCTATTGTCTCAACCTCGGCTCCACAGCCGCTATTGGGAGGGAACACTATTGAAGAATTAGGCAAGCTATTATGCTATGAATAGGGAGGGGGCACTGTCGAACTCTATTTCGCGGCGTGCGAGCTAGGCTCCGAGCAGACCCGCGCGTCATAAGTGTGCGGCGCGACTTTGTGACGTACCTGTACAGACGCTTCCGCCCTCACAGAGTGGCGACGCCAAACTGCGCTAAGATTGACGCGTCTTCATTGTATGCGCGTCGCGTCACAGCTTGCCGACTTTTATTCGCGTCACAGACCCGGAATCGTTCGCAGTTGGCACGTTCCATGCTCGGTGTTCAAGGGCACCCAGTGAATATGCGAGTCATTTCGCAACCCCCGGCGCGCGAAGTAGGTAGGGACTGTTGCGCCAGCGACTATTATACAGTACAGCTACGGTAATATATGTACGTATACCAATATTCCTAGGCACGTGTGCATCACCACGTCTTGTATGCAGTCCGTGTGGCAGTCCGTCCGTGTGGTCCAAGACCAGTCCTTTCGTGCTCGCGCAAAGAAAGAAAAAAACAACTCGTCCATACACTATGTGCTTTTCTTTTCCCTGTTCTCTATGTAGCTCATACCCCCACCCATAAGCGCCCCCTCCGCCGCATTTCGAATGTACGTATACAAGACATGTCCGGGACGTGCCCACGTCTGTGCACACAAGCAGCCGTTCTTTGCGAGTGCGGTGCGCTCCGCATATAAATAGAGCGGCAGCGCAGCTTGCGTTCAGTCAGGCTTTGGCTTTGGAGCTGCGGCCTGAAGCGATTCCAAAAGCTGCGGCCCAACAGCTCAAGTATCCGGAGACAAGATGCGGGCACGCATGGAATCGCTGCTTGTCCTTCTGGCTTTCTCCATCGACCCGGCGAGAATATCGGAGGCGGAAGGCGCCGAACGAAATCACACATCGGAGACGAGCGAAAGATTTCGAGTCGTCACGACGAACTGGCACGAAGTGAGGGACATTGTGCCCCTCGTCCTCTGGGTGCTGGTCACCATGCTGGCCAAGCTGGGTCAGTGCACGCGCGGTCACGCGTATACCGTAAACCCTATAATTGCCCCCCGGGGCTAATTGATTCGTTCGAGCTCTAGGAGGGTGTATAATTATAGCGGGAAGGGCTAATCATGGGGGGTGGGCTTCTAAACTGGAGCAACTGGTAAACTTATAAACTGGAGCAGCTAAACTGGCTTATAAACAATGTGTTGGAAGCTTGGGAAGCTTTGTGGGCGGAAAGGAGCGTGGAGGCGATTTTTAATGGAAAAAGAGACACACACACACACACCATTGGTACACTCTAGCACAGACACTCACACAGTCTCACGTGCACATACTTTTTGCGCATTTTTTTGATTTTCAGCGTGCCAAGTGTCCTCCACGGTCTCGGAACACGTGCCCGATTCCGTTCTCCTGCTGCTCGGCGGTTTGTTGATCGGGTTCGGCAGATCGGCGCCGGGAGACATCGCAGGCAGTTTATTATAATTTCATGAAGAAAAATTGGTCAGTTCTACATGCTTTAGACATCTGCGATATGCGATTCGATCCCCACCACTTCTTTCTTATTCTCCTGCCGCCGATTATATTCGACGCGGGTTACTTCATGCCACTGAAGGAACTGTATGAGAATGCCGGCTCCATTTTCACTTTTGCTGTGTTTGGCACACTGTTGAACGTGGCGGCCATTGGTGAGTGGCATGGAACGTCTTGGCAATTGTTTTTATGAAATATTTAATATTTAATATATAAATATTTAACGTTTCGACTCAAATTGGCAGCACAATCACGCGCGCGATTACGCCATCCACTTCTTTAGGCTTCTCTCTCTTCGTTCTTTCTTTATGCGGCTTTCTAAAATCCACTGTTACTTTGCTGCCCCTTTTACTGTTTTCCTCTCTGATATCAGCAGTGGATCCAGTGGCAGTAATAGGCGTATTCGAAGAGATCAATGTCAATGAGCTGCTCTACGTCACGGTCTTTGGAGAGTCGCTATTCAATGATGCAGTTACTGTGGTGGGTGAGCTTTGTTGTGTTGGTGGATTAAAATAGTTTATGGGTGGACTCAAGTCAATGTAGGCAGGTTATCCACAAACAAGATTGCTGCAGCCGCGACTTCTGTCGGCAGATAAAAGTAACTTGGATGGGCCACCCAATTACCTAAGTATGGTACACCTACATATGCACTTTTCATGTATCCACCGGACATTTAAAAATTTTCCTTTGGTAGGTTCTTTACAAAATCTGCAATTCCTTCACTGAAATCGCAACAAACGGTCAACTGCAAGTCAACGACTTTTTGGCTGCGCTTGCCGCCTTTATTGTTGTTGGATTTGGGGGCGTTGTCGTTGGAATTGTAGCTGCGTTTCTTTGTGGAATCGTCACTAGGTTGGTTTGACAGGCATGGTTTAAGGGGATCATAATTCGAACATTTAGGGGGGGGGCGTTTCTAGTTTTAAAAGTGTTTGGGAGAACAATGCATTCAGCTGCAGGGCGCCCCTAGGAGTTAGGTCCCGTTTGTACTTTTCAAACTTAATTCAGAGTTTTTCGAGAACACATCCTTTAAACAAAAATTCGATAAATTGCAGGTTTACAAAGAAAGTGCCAGTTGCAAATCCTGTGTTCATATTCACGATTCCGTATTTATCCTATTTGGTGGCAGAATTGCTCGGTCTTTCTAGCATCATGGCGTGAGTGTGCTCGCAGCCGCACCCACGCACACACGCACGCACGCACGCACGCACGCACGCACGCACGCACGCACGCACGCACGCACGCACGCACGCACGCACGCACGCACGCACGCGCACACTCAGGCACGTACACACGCGCGCACGCACGCATGCACGCACGCACACAGGGCGCGTTTAGCATCGCGGTGTGCGGAATGTTCATGAAAAAGTACGTCAAGCTGAACGTGACGGAGAACACGGAATTGGCTGTGAAATATCTGACGAAGACGCTGGCGCAGCTGAGCGAAACGACCATCTTTGTGATGCTCGGCATTTCCGCCGTCTCTACAAACCTGCACTGGGATCCCGTGTTCATCGGATGGACGCTGCTCTTCTGCGCCGTGTACAGAGCCATCGGTGAGTTGGCTCCTTCTCGGCCACATTTATAACCCCTGAAGTGTTCTGCATTGACCGGTCCACCGACACGAGCTGGCCAACTGGAGTCTATCGCCTCGCCAACAGAAAGTTGACAGAGTGCTGGCCAAAGTTTAGCCAAAGCATAGGCTGGCTACGTGGGTTAGCATCAGTTTCTATGCAGGATTACTCCACTCCACATTACTTTGTAAAACTCCACATAATAAAATTGTTGGAAAGTTGGTGCACTTGCCCTACCTACTGTATGTCTCAATTTTGAACCGTGTCAACAGTTATGGTGTATCTCAATTCAGTAAAAGTTCACCAGTTAGAAATCAAGGCCAGAATTTTGCACGTGTGGGCAGAGACAGCAGTTATAAATTAATTTACTCGAATTGCCGAAATCCAAGCTTTTGATCCAGGCGTCTTCCTGCAGTGTCTGGTGCTGAATCGTTTCCGAGTGGCGCGCTACACGGCCAACGACCAGTTCATCATGGCTTACGGTGGCCTGAGGGGCGCCATCGCCTACGGCCTCGTCGTCTCCATACCCGACAGCGTGGAACACAAGCCCCTCTTCGTCACCACCACCCTCGCCGTCATCTGCTTCACCGTATTCGTCCAGGTGAGGGCAAGTTTTCGCCACTTTAGTCATGTGCATGTGCAGATCTCTCCCCCCCCCCTCTTCACTCACCTTGACGCCACGCAACATTTACATACAATGCTTGACACTTATAGGGTTAGAACGGCGTGAATCTTAGTCTGTGCAAGTCCGCAGTGTCTGCAATGGGCTGCAAACAAGCGATCACTAATTGGTGTCACACACTAAAGATTGCAAAATAGATTGACGAGCCACATGCGAAAGCCTCCACGACAAAAGTCCCATTCGTAACCGTGCGAGCAGGAAAAAAATCACGTGTACTTGCTGAGTATTGAGATGTCACGACGCAGTTCAGGGTCTAACGATGAAGCCACTTGTGAACCTTCTAAATATCAAGCGCCAGGACAATCGAAAGCCAACGCCGCTGGAAGAAATCGTTGGACGCGTACGCATAGTTTTTCTTCTTTGTCAAAATATCTACCTATGTACTGTGTACATTGCGAATGCAATAAATATGGCAGACTAATTGTAGGCGACTGACCACGTCATGGCTGGAATTGAAGAGCTCACGGGACTGCAAGGCAATCACTGGCTGCGCAATAAGTATGCACATACAGTACCTGAAAAAACGATAATTAGCGCCCGAACGTGAGCGGTATGCAAATTGCAGTGGCATTATTTTCAATATATATTTGGAGTTACTCATTACAACACAAAGCAAAACAGAACAACACGTATAAGGTGAAATGCGGAAAAACCTGCACGGAAACAACGCAGTCCCCTCCACCTCTGCTCCAGCTCCAGCCCAATCAATCTTGTGTCCAAAATGGAGAATTTATGCGAGTTGCAATGCAAAGCAGATTGCTTTTTGTTCAGATACGAGTTGTTCGATACGAAGTTCCTGATGCCCCTCTTGTCGGGGAAGAGAGCGCATTCAGGCAACGCCAGTCACTTCGGTCTCGTGAGGCGTCACAAGCTGGGTCCCCAGATGCGACGCAAGAGCATCCATCCCACTTCAGACGCGGAAAACGGGAAAGAGTGCGAGCTTATGAAACTTATAAATCGCTAATTTCCTCACTTTTTTTGGAATTAAGGCAAACAAACGGCCACCCAGGCTATGGGGCCACGCGGCGACCAATGGATGAGTCGCCTGCGTCCGATTATCCGTTCAGCGCACTTCCCAAAAACTTGTTGCTCAAGGTGACACTTTTGGCATTTGAATGAGCTTAAGATCGTGATTGAACCGAAGAAACAACTTTTTTCAGAAGGAATCACATCGTCGACTGCGGCACACTCGCAGCATCGAAGGAGACGACGACGCAAGAGCGGCTCGGGATCGTGCGCGGGACGTGGTCGCCAAGTGGAAGGCGTTCAAGAAACCGGTAGGAACCGGATTGGAACCGAATCGAACCGGCTCCAACGACACACCCGGTTCCAAGCCGGCGAAAAAGAACACGGTGATTAGCATGAGCAAGCTGCCTGCGGTGGCAGAACGAATAAACGAGAAGAACGCGGAACAGTCAAGAGACAGAGACAACGGGGAAGAGGAAAATCGATAATGTGTTACATAAAGAATAATAACGAGAGATGACTTACGACTACGAGTATGTGAAGTATACACCCACCGTCTCGTTTGTGCCTAAGAATGCGTTGTACGTGATCCACACCTGTTCCCACAAAACATCGCGCAGCGATCATGCATCGCTGGCGCGGCGCGGGCTCTCAACTCAATCGCCCGCCGTGTGGCGGCACATGTGAAATCGCTCTGCGCTGTGGCTTGTGGCGCTGTGGCGAAAGTCTGATTGACGTGGCACGCGTCTGCCGCTTCTTCACGTCCAAGCCAAACAATGCGCACACGACCACTGGCTCGTCTTCGGTTGAAATGCTTCTGTTAGCGCGTCGTTCAACGAAATTTGATGAAATTCGCCTGAATGATGTACGCGTATAGGACATGCTGGCACGAGAGGTTCTTTTTGCGTCAGCGATTAGACAGTACGTGTACTTTTCGCGTCATAGTCTGTGCGCGATAGTCCGAGGTCCAAGGCCGTCATTTGGTCGCGCCTGCAAGTCGAAAGCTCGTGCGTTCTTTCTGTTCTTTCGCGGCTTCGCCTGTTCTTTGGTTGCGTGCACCGACCGCTCAGCAGGCGGACTCATGCATAAGTACATGTACTCCACCCGCTTTGCCCTTAAAAAACTGGACACGTTATGTCCCGGACCTGGCTGGCCACATAGATGTCTTGACACAGACGACTGTGCACACAGACGTCTTGGCGCCCCCGGCATCTATCTACTAATAACTAATCGCCACTGTGATGTCTGTCTGCATATAGCCCAACGCTAATCCATGTCACGCGTAGCGGCTCGTTGCGCCGAACGGATCGCGCCGAATTCGGTACGGGCGGAAGCGCGGCGAAAAGTTGTCGAGCAAATTTCACTTTGGCGCGAATCGCGCGCGCCAAATACGAGTTATTCCACATTTAGGCCAAAATCCAGCGCGGGCCTCTAGCGCGTAATCGTGCGTTCGCCCGCGCGGCCTGCCCGTCCCGTTCGCGCGTCGGTCCGCCAGTCCGTGCGGCCGCTCGCGCACCAGTCAGTGGGGGGCGACCGACGCACGTACATAGATAGGGCGGCTCGCTCCCTCGCCAGCGCGCCGTCTAATGATGGGCGTAGGTAGGTACGCGCGTCGCTCCTTTGCATGCTAATGTGCGTCTGGGGCCCCTTCTCTTGGACCTACATATACATGTACGCAGCGCACACGCCCAGTGCAGTGTACTGGCTGAAACCTGTAGCCTCCCACTCGCTGGGTGGTCATATGGAGAAGGAACGCCTCAAGTCGCCGCGTGCGGACGCGCTATGAAAACGCGCGGCACAGCCGCATTGGGCGGCGTTGCTGTCAGCACAGTGTCAAAAACGCGGCCGCGATGCGACAAAACTGGCGGATGACAACTGCGGTTATAACTACTACGACGGGCTGCTCCACCCCACGACGAGGGCAATTTTGCTCACGAGACGACGATGGCATAAACATTTGTCTTGGCTAGCGGTTTCGGTCCAGTTCTGCCTCTGACTGAGGTGGCTGCTGAGCGGACGCGTTCCTCAGTGGGCGCGTTCGCGCAATGCGTAGGGTGCTTCGCCATTTTCTACCCTTAGAAACGACCAACAGTCGACCTAGGCTCTAGCAAGGACGCAGTTGCAGCGGCCGTCAGCCTCGGTCGACTCCTCCTTGCCTGCTAGAAGCTACAGAGGGGCGGCCGACCGTGCGACGCCAACCTCGGCTTCGCCGTTGAGAAAGCAGAAGCAGTTGCTGTGCGACCACGACAACTACTGCGCGTTCGTATTTAACCCGACCCCCCCCCCCCCCCAGAATCGCGGCAGCGAACTGGCCCTCAGCAAAGGCAGTTCTGCTCATGAGATGACGATGGTGTAGACAAGTTGCTCGGCTAGCGTCTTCAGTTTGGTTCTGCATCTGAGGCGGCTGCTGAGTGGACAATCTCCTCAGCTGGCGCGCTCGCGCGTCGCGCAATGCGCAGGGCACTTGGGCCATTTTCTGCCCTTAGAAACGAGCAACAGTCGACCTCGCTCCACTGAGAGCGCAGCTGCCGTGGCCTGGGGGCGCGGGGGGGGGCAATATTTTTCCAACAGCGTCCCCCTGTGAACAAAATCATGGATTGCAAAGATAATCTAGGCGAAGAGGGCAGAGTGGCGAATCGCCTCAGCTTTGGTCCAACCTGCACTTATTGCAGCTTACCCCCATGGCTGCGTGTGTTTCTCATGCTTCCCAAGGTGTTTTTTGAGGCCTGCGAGCAGTATTTATTGTCCAAATCTATAAAAAGTTCGCCAGCGGCACTGTATTTTACACACCTACAGACCATTTTGGAGTCTTTCGGGCGCGTTTTCGGCCAAAAATTTACCGAATTTTGTGCTCCTAAACACCACGAAAATTGCGAATTGAACAAAGCTGCATCTGTCTCTGCCTGCATCTGCTTGCATCTTCACAGTTGACATGCAAAAATGCCGCGTGTGGCGCTAAACGTGCGAAACTATCAGACGGGAAGCTAATATTTTTGGCTGAAAGTTGCGCCCCCCCTAGAAAAAATTCCTAGATCCGCCCCTGTGTGCGTTTGCTGTTACTGCAATCGGTGGGCGTTGTCTTCGCCCCCGTTGTCAACTCTGCTGCCCATTCATTGGTTCATTTGCTACTCCGCTCATGATGCCACAAATTCTAGGCCGCTTTAGGGGTTTTGACTGAACACCTAGAAACAAATCGCACAACCACAATACATATGTAATGTATGTGCATGATCTGTAGTTGAGTTTGTGTCATGTATGTGTACACACAGATGACAGTGCACATCCTTAGCTTCAAGTTATGCCTAGCCAGGTCCAAGCAAGTGGCTACGTCAGCTATGTACTGTAACCCTATCCAACCTCGGCTTCGCCATCAAGGCAGAGGCAGATGCTGAGTTTGTCGTAGCTGTAATCGTTGGCGTCGTCACCGCGCAGTTCTGAACTCTGCTGCCCATTCACTGGCTCATTCGCTACTCTGCTCATACTGCCAAAGAGCTCTAGGGCGTTTCAGTGGTTTTGACTGAATGCATAGAAAAGCGCCCTAATTAGGCGAACGCGCCATTTCAAACACTAGACAAAGGTTTACAAAAATGTACATTCATTTAGCCATGCAGTGCAAACTGCAAACACACTCTTCTAATCAGTGACTGTCCATCCTACTCTAACATGGCCTACTCAGCAATCACAAACCTCGGCAATTCTTGGGTCTTAAGCCACTAATGTGAAATGCATTACACCCATACCTGTAACCGGGAATTGGACCTGGGGGGGAGGGTTCGGGCACTTTCTGGGGGGGTGGTGGGGGGGGTGGAAAATCTGGAGGAGGGGGGGGGTCTGGGAAGGAAAAAAATAGGCACTTTTTGGTTGATTTTTAGTCAAAAATACACTGTAAAAACCCTAAAATAGGCACTTTTTAGTCAAAATTCACTGTAAATAATCCAATATAGGTACTTTTTGGGCGATTTTTGCTCAAAAGCACCATACAAAACACATTACCATTTTCAGTTTCAAATTTCTGGGGGGGGGGGGGTTGGGGGGGGGCGTGGGTAGGGTCAAAACCAGCAAGTGGGGGGAGGGAAACCCCCCAACCCCCCCCCCCAGTTACAGGTATGATTACACCTACAAGCCTACAGTCTGCCTAGCAAAGTTGCCTATGTAAACAACCTACAGTACTTTGTCCTCAGTTTGCCTTGCAACATTGTGTAGATGTCTTACTGTAACCAGGGTCCAATGCTATGCATTACAAGCCAAGGCTGCAAATATCCTAAGGCCTAGGAGTACCTCGACCTGTATGTCAAAAGCTTTAGAGGATAGGAGCTAACAAACTGCAAGGCTTCTATTGGGGGAGGGGTTATGTAATGGGCTATTGAAACTTTTACTGTTCTATGTGTGTCTGTACAAACGTGCTACTGTAACCAAGGTACAATGTACATACATGGTCCACCAGCATATGGTGTGTTGCAAGGCTGCTAATATCCCAAGGCCTACAAGTACCTGTGTATGTCAATAGCGGATAGGAGCTAACAAACTGTAAGGCTTCTATGGGGGGTTTATGTGATGGGCTATTGAACATTTGCTGTTTCATGTGTGTCTGTACAAATGTGCTACTGTAACCAATGGACAATGTACATACATGGTCCACCAAAGTATAGCATGTTGCAGATCAGAAAAATCCTCTCAACATTGCAAATTCAATGCAAACATTGTGGGCAATCTCAAGCCCTCGCCTCCAGTGCTCTGGTCTACTAATAACTAATCGCCACTGTGCGTCTGTGTGCATATAGCCCAACGCTAATCTATGTGACGGTCGCGCGGTCGTTGCGCCGAACGGATCGCGCCGAATTCGGTACGGGCGGAAGCGCGGCGAAACGTTCTCGCCCCAATTTCGTTTTGGCGCGCATCGGCCGCGCCAAATTCGAGTTATTCCACTTTTAGGCGAAAATCACGCTCGAGTCTCTAGCGCGTAATCGTGCGTTCGCCTACGCCGCCTCCTCGCCGCGTACGCGCGTCGGTCCGTCAGTCGGTGCGGCCCCCGCGCACCAGTCAGTGCGAGCGACGCACGTACATAGATAGGGCCGCTCGCTCTCTCCCCAGCGCGCAGTCTAATGATGAGAGCGTCTGCCCCTTCCCATGCTTAAAGTGCGTATGGGGCCGGTCTCTTGGTGGCCAGTGCGCGCGCCCACTGTCCCTTCTCCTACAAGGCCAGAGCGGGACAAACAACATCTGCTGATGAATATCTAAGGTGCTAGCGCACGCACCCAGTGCAGTGGACTGGCGGCCACGTGTAGCAGACTAGCGATGGTCGCCTCCAATGCGCTCGGCCAACAAGGAACCGCTCAAATCTCCATGAGTGGACGAGCCAAGCAAAGCTAGTATCTCGCGAACTCTGCTAAGCGGCCGCTGCTGCACGACGAGAGTTCGCCTCTGTCACAATCCTTGTGCAGCGTTGCCGCCAGCACAGCCGATGACATGGGGTTTGGCGAGCGAAATGGGGGGTAACAACTGCAGTTGCAACTACGACGACGCGCTTCTCCACACCGTGGCGAGGGCAGTTCTGCTCATGAGATGATGATGGCGTAAACATGTTTCATGGCTAGCAGCTTCAGTCCGGTTCTGCGTCTGAGGCGGCTGTAGAGTGGACAACATCTTCAGCGGGTGTGCTCGCGCAATGTGCAGGGCACTTGGCCATTTTTTTGCATTTAGAGTCGGCTCACTGCCTGCTAGAAGCCAAGGAGCTGCAGCCTCTTCATTGGCCAGTGCGCGCGCTCACTGTTCCCTCTCACAGGCCGACAAACAACATCTGTTGATGAATATCTAAGGTACCTACTAGGCAGGACAAGCGCCCAGCGTGCAGCTGCAGTGGACTGGCAGTCGCGTGTAGCAGACTAGCTATGGTCGCCTCCCATTCGCCCGGCCAAAGGGAACCGCTCAAATCGCCATGAGTGGACGCATCACGAAAAACTATCTCGCGAACTCTGCTAAGCGGCCGCTGCCACACAACGAGAGTTCGCCTCTGTCGCAATGCTGGTGCAGCGTTGCCACCAGCACGGCCGATGGCATGGGGAAGATACAATACAACTGCACTTACAACTACGACAACACGCTCCTCCACACCACGGAGAGAGCAGTTTCTCTCTTGAGATGATGATGGCGTAAACGTGTTCCTCAGCTAGCGGCTTCAGTCCAGCTCTGCGTCTGAGGCGGCTGTGGAGTGAACAACCTCTTCAGCCGTTGTACTCGACCATGTGCAGGGAACTTGGCCATTTTCTGCACAGCTGAGAGTCGACCTCAGCTCCACTAAGGGCGCAGCTGGAGTGGCTGTCAGCTCCCTGCCTGCCAATGAGGTGCAGCCAACAGTGCAATGCCAACCTCGGCTTCGCCGTCAAGGCAGAGGCAGCTACTGCGCCTTTGTCGTTTCTGTAATCGTTGGTCATTGTCGCCGCCCAGGTGTGAACTCTGCTGCCTGTTTATTGGTTCATTCGCTACTCCGCTCTAGGGTGCTACCGGGGTTTTTTGACTAAACCCATAGAAAAGCGCCCGAATTAGATGAAAGCGCCATTTTGAACAGTACATGAAGATTTACAAAATGTGCATTCATTTGGACTCGTAGTGTGTCCATGCAGTACTAATTGAAAACACACTCTTCTAATCAGTGAATGTCCATCCTACTCCAACATGGCTAATCAGCAATCACAAACCTAGGGGGATTCTTGGGTAAATAACCTACTTTAGCGTTAGCCTCAGTTTGCCTTGCAGTATTGTATAGATGTACTGTCAAGATTGTATAGATGTCTTACTGTAAGCAGGGCCTATGCATTACAATCCAAGGCTGCTCATATCCTAAGGCCTAAGTACCTGCATGTCAAAACTTTAGTGTTCTATGTGTGTCTGTACAAATGTAAACAATGTAACCAAGGTTCCATCTACATACATGGTCTACCAAAGCATGGCATGTTGCATATCCAACAAATCCTCTCAACATTGTGAATTCAATGCAACCATAGTGGGCAATCTCCAGCCCCCACCTCCAGTGCTCTGGTCTATATCAGGGTGTACGCGTCAGCGTACAACCCTAATATGTGAGCACTTCCTCAATGCGGTTTATAGAATTTTCAGTCGCTTATAACTCTTGATTGCCTGAACCGATTTTGGCGAATGATAGCTCAAAAGAACCGCCTCCTGAACCGGAATCGAATAAGCCATCCCGCGTTTCGGTAGTCCAGCGCATTGAGACGAAATGACCGAAAATGTTCCGAAGAAGTGGTGTTTTTTTTTTCCTGTTCTGCACACACTTTTTGGGCCACCGCTCTGGAACGCTACGGGCGATTCGCACAAAACTTGGCGTGAGCAGGCGATATATGATGGCAATTTGTGCCTCCAAGGGAAATTTCTTTAGGTGCTACGGATCTCGATTTATGGCCGATTTTGTTCATTTTTCTTGGACATAGCCGTTTTTTGGGCCAAAATCTGACAAGAGTAAAACTCGAAAAAAAGCCGAGTAAACCCCCAAATGTTTTTTGAGTTTCGTGAACTATTTCTGAAGGTGAGTTCACGGCGCTCGCATGACCTTTGAAATTCTCACCACACTTTGAGATATTGCCAACTCAAATTTCGGTAATTTTGGGGAAATTTTGTTAGCTATAGGCGCTTCAACCGTTCGTCGCAGGGCTGTGCTGTAATGATGAAAGTTACTCGTCTGGACCTGGAATAGGTCACTTTCGAGAATGGGAGCGCTCCGATTTCCATGTTTCGCAGCTCGACCCTCTTGGCGCACCCCCATTTTGGGCAAAATTCGGAACTATGATCGTGCATTATTTTTGATTTCCTGGACGAATTCTGGCGCGTGATAGCTCAAAAGAAGCGCATTCAAAGGGGGAGTCGATAGTCATAACACGCTGCCATACGCTTGTGCATTACCGAGAAGTTTTTGGAGATGTTATGAAAAGTGGGTCCTGCCAAGCTTTTTTGGTTCGTCGCCCACTTGCGCCTGCATCAATTGCAATGAAACCTCGCAGGCATCTATGCTCCACATCAAAAAATAAAATCCCTGGAGGGACTCTTGCTACATGCCGTAGATCGTGAGCTATGGTTTACTGGACACATTCTTCGTTTTACCATGTTCCCTAAATCAAGAGGTCGCTGGTTCGAATCCCAGTAACGCCTGCCTGTGCTTTTGCACGTGTCCCCTTGGGAAACCCATCAGCGTTGCTTTGCTGCAGTGTCTCCAGTCCATTCCACATTTTTTGTCTTTTTTCTAGGTTCTTTTACCAGAATTTTGGCAATTTTTTGAGCTGGGGAAAATATTTATGGATGGATGCTCGCTACAGCAGCCCTGATACACGAAAATGACACATCTGCACACCCGCACGCACGCGCGCGCGCGCGCGCGCGCACGCACGCACGCACGCACGCACGCACGCATGCACAATGTGTACAGTACAGTGGTACACGCTTTTCATAAGCTTTATGGTGCAACACTGAGTATGCGTCCGTTCTGGTCTGCTGCTGTGGGTTTGTATGTGTGTGCGTGCGTGAGTTTTTGATTAATCTTTCTTTTACTAAAAAACACTGTATTAAGGAAAATGTTGCAGGTGGCTGCAAAAAAAGGAGAATATGTGACGCTCCTTTAGGCCCAGTTTGAAAAAACGCGGTATTAAAAGTTGCCACTTCATCAGATGATCAACTTCAGTTTGGACAAACCGTGTATAATCGAACCAAGCACAGCAACACGTCACATATTCGGCGCTTGTCTACCCTAGCTAATCGCCACTGTGACGTCTGTTGGTCCGTGCGACCGTGCGTTTAGTGGGCCGTTCCGCCGGACCGATCGCGCCCAAAGTCGGCGGGCGGACGCGGCCCCTGGCAAATGGCCAGGAATTTCATTTTCGCGCGAATCGGCCCGTCCAATTTCGAGTTATTCCACTCCAAAGTTTCAAAATTTAGCACGTAATCGTGCGTTCGCCTACGCCGCCTCCCCGCCGCGTACGCGCGTCGGTCCGCCAGTCCGTGCGGCCGCGCGCGCACCAGTCAGTGGGGCGCGACCGACGCACGTACACGTTGGCCGCGGAATTCCCCTAATTGGCGGCCGCGCTCGCCTAATGATGAGCGTAGGTACGCGCGTCGCTCCTTTGCACGCTAATGTGCGTCTGTGGCCCGTCTCTTGATGGGAACGGACGCCGCTGCGCAGTGAGGAGCGCGGCCGCAGCATCGTCGTAGGCTGGACAAACAACAGGTGACCTATACCTACATACATGTGCGCGCGCAGCGCACGCGCCCAGTGCAGCGCAGTGTCCACTCTAATCGCCACGAAGACAAGAGTTATGCAAACTCTACTAGCCGTTGCCGATTTCGCCTTCTGCAGCCGTTGCTGTACAACCACGACGAGAAGGTCGCCTCGCCTCTGCCAATAGTCCTTGGCGGCGTTCCCGACTGCACTGTAGATGGCGAGGAGAAGACGCGACGCAGCGACCGCCAGAACTGCAGCGCGCAGCCGCATTGTGTAGCGATTCATTTGATGGAATCGTGGGTCTCACTGACTGGCTGCCTGGACCTGGCTAGGCATTTCTTAGGATGTGCACTGTCGTTTGTGCGTCCACGTACATGGCCCAAATGCAACTACAGATCAGCACATACTGTATTTGATCACCACGACCGACGCGCATACGCGTTGGCCGTCGGTCGACCTCAGCTCCACTAAAACCTGCGCCACAATGCTCTGTCTTCTGTCTCTCGCTTTTGGCTTCTGACTCGCCGCGCCACAATGCTCTGTCTTCTGGCTCTGGCTTCTGGCTTCTGCCTCGGTTCTAGAATTTTGAATTTGTCCAGAGCCAGAAGAAGACAGGCGTTCAAATACGCGCGCCTTCCTTCGCGCGGAATGGCTTAGGCGTTCCTGTGCGGCGTGCAGAATCGCGTTCTGCACTACAGTACTTTATGCGCTGCAGGACCGCGCGCAATTATGAAAGAGGCAGAGAGCTCATTGTGGCGTGGCGATTTGTGCAGTAGCCAGAAGACAGAAGACAGAAGACAGAGGGCAGAAGCCAGAAGACAGAAGACAGAGCATTGTGGCGTGGGCTTAAGGGTGCAGCTGCAGTGGATGTTGGCTAACTGTCTGCTAGAGCGAGTCGCCACGAGCGTGCGCGCGATGAAAACGCGCGGCACGGCCGCATTGGGCGGCGTTGCTGCCCACACAGTTGAAAACGCGGCTGCGGCGCGACAGAACTGGCGGATGACAACTGCGGTTACAACTACATATAACAACATGCTCCTCCGCCCCACGTCGAGGGCAATTTTGCTCACAAGACGACGATGGGATAAACATTTGTCTCGGCAAGCGGTTTCGGTCCAGTTCTGCCTCTGAGGCGGCTGCTGAGCAGACGCGTTCCTCAGTGGGCGGGTTCGCGCAATGCGTAGGGTGCTTGGGTCATTTTCTGCCCTTAGAAACGACCAACAGTCGACCTAGGTTCTAGCAAGGACGCAGTTGCAGCGGCCATCAGCCTCGGTCGACTCCTCCTTGCCTGCTACGAGCTACAGAGGGTGGCCGATGGTGCGACGCCAACCTCGGCTTCGCCGTTGACAAAACAGAGGCGGTTGATGTGCGACCACGACCAACTACTGCGCGTTCGTACAATCGTTGGGCGTCGCCGCCGCCCAGTTGTACACTTCAAGACATGCCTGGGGGTCCCATCTCCCCCTAGGTACTGGGTTTAAGGCTCCCCCCCCCAACGCGCCCCCCCCCCCAGAATCGTGGCAGCGAACTGGCCCTCGGCGAAGGCAGTTGTGCTCATGAGATGACGATGGTGTAAACAGGTTGCTTGGCCAGCAGCTTCAGTTTGGTTGTGCACCTGAGGCGGCTGCTGAGTGGACAATCTCCTCAGCTGGCGCGCTCGGGCAATGCGCAGGGCACTTTGGTCATTTTCTGCCCTTAGAAACGAGCAACAGTCGACCTCGGCTCTACTAAGGGCGCAGCTTCCATGGCCTACTCCGCTAGAGCCAAAGACCTGCAGCCAACAGCATGATACCGACTTTGTTCGGCATCGTTGACAACGCAGAGGCAGCTGCTGTGAATTTGCTGTTGCTGTAATCGATGGGCGTCGTCGTCGCCCCAGTTGTCAACTCTGCTGCCCGTTCATTGGTTCATTTGCTACTCTCCTCATGATGCCACAAATTCTAGGGCGCTTTAGGGGGTTTGACTGAATACCTGGAAACAAATCGCACAACCACGATATGTATGTGCATGATCTGTAATTGCGTTTGTGCCATGTATGTATGCGTGCACACAAATGTCTGTGTGCACATCCTAAGGTATGCTTAGCTAGGTCCAGCAAGTGGCTACATCAGCCATGTACTGTAACCCTATAATTAGCCCCTTGGGCCCTGGGCATACATAATTGCACACCCAGGCAATCTTGGGCCTTTCCATTAATGCAAAAAGCATTGAGCCTCCAATCTTACAAGGTAA
>JASAMY010000680.1:0-61792 GCA_030248085.1 Paralinhomoeus sp. GSCO2_6 | reverse complement strand
GCAAACGTCAAGGGGGGGGGGGGGTAGGGGGAGCGGTCGAAGTAGAAGTACCGTACCTCCTCCAGTAGAATGACGCTCTTCAAATAGGACTCATTCTTCTCTTCTAGCACCTTCATCTCGGCTCGCAGCTCCGCTTGGTCTTCTAAAGTCGATTTTTAATTAAAATAAAAAAATCAAGAAGTTATTAGTAAGCACGCCGGTAGACGCACGCACGCGCACGCCGACAGAGGCGGCCGTCATTGGCGGCATATCGGCAAGCGATCGGTCCAGTGGGGGGGGGGCACCCGTGCTGGAATATACGGAATTCTGGAGAGAGGGGGGGGGGGCGGGTCTTTAGAGGAAAGTGTTGGAGCAAAATAGGTCCTTTTCGTCAAAAATAGGCTGTAAACGGCGTCAATTGGCTGTTACGCTGAAAACGACAAGAGAACGCTCACTTTTTGCATTCCGCTTTTACCGAACTGTCGCGGCTGTCGGGGGGGGGGGTAGTGATACGGCCCCCAAGTTCTACGCAGGGGGGGGGGCTCATGACTGACTGAGCTTCCTCTTGAGCTGCTCCAGCTTGTCGGTGTGCGCGTCCGCGAGACGGGCCTTTGCGCGCAGCTCGTCGAGTTCGTCGTGCAGACGGGACGCCTCGAGCTGCGTCTCCACCTCGGAGTCCAGCTGGCACCTCTGGGCCAGCAGACCCGACTCCGCACCCGCCAGCCGCCGCTGCAGGTCCTCCTGACCTGCGAACGAGTTTAAAATGCGAATTTCATGTGCAATACTGTTGGAGGCCGTCAATGGCCCATATGGCATACCCCCCCCCCATCTCCACGCCTTCCAGTCTAGAGCCGCGTAATTAGCCAAAGACATTCGGAAGAACGCCATCTGTAGTCTTGGGCAGCGACGGCACGAGAACACAATCCATTGCGAGGGAAGTCCTCGATCTGGTGGTTCCGTCACGAATTGAATCCAGGACCTTGCGCGGAAGAGGCCGATTGTCGGAGACTAGGCCATACGCTGCCACACGGTGTCCCCCCAGTACACGAAATAAAATAAAATGGCTTAAGGTCCACACAGGCCTGGAGCCTGCCGACCTCCTGATGAGCCTTGTCCAACTCAGCCTGAAGCCTGCTCACCCTCAATTCGGCCGCCGCCTCGTCGCTCAATGAAGCCCTCTGAAAAAGCGCAACAATTTATTTAATTAAAAAAATCCAGTAGGGAAAGGGAACGAATGTCGGCCCGGTCCCCGAACTGGTGAAATTCGAAAAAGAAACGAAAATGTGCAAATAGTAGGCGCACTGATTGCCACTTTTCTTTTACTAGTTTACTTTACCTCAGCTTAATTAAAACTTTAAAGAGAAAAGCCAGCCTCAACAGCAGCCAGTCAGCGTTGTAGTCCGTTCCATATCCGCAAATCAGAGGCGAACGCTCCGCTTCCAGCAAGTGCCAGCTAAAATTTTGCATCGTCGTCAAAGAAGCAGTTCTCTTCGCTCCGGTATCAAAAAACTGCTGCTCGAGGCACATTCCACCGGCATTAGTTCGAAATTTCGATTCCATTCCCATGGCCGATGTGCCGGACTTTCTCCAAGCCCCCCCCCCCCCAACGCACCGCCACCAGAATTTTATGATCTATTTTTCTGGCAACCCCTTTTGGCCTGACGTGACCTAATTATTTAACGGTCGTCACCTAATGCGTAATAAGAACAGGGGCCACATCCGTTTGACCCTACCATACACGATGGATAGTATAAACATCCAGATAACTATCAGCGTGTCGAACGTTCAGAAACTGATGGTGAAAGAGTTTGGTAATGAACAGCCACCAGGCCACCTTTGCCCACGGGGGGGGGGGGAGGGGAGCAACACCCGACTTCCGCTGCGTGCTACCTGCAATTATGACTAGAGAAGAGCTGACGGATTACCGTCCCGACATGGTTCGTTCACCCAATCGATCAGCCTGAAGTCGCCGCATCCAACGGGTTCTTTTACAGGCGGGTTCATTCAAAACGGGGAAATGGTCGACGCTTTGTTTCCGGGCGAGTCGGTCAACAATGCCTCGCGTCCGCATTGCCACGCGAACCGTCCCGTATTCGGTTGAAACCCTTGCAACCGCCCACAAACCAATCCCAACAACCACGCACTCGTTCTGACGAGGGCCCCCCTGTGGACAGCCAATTTGCTTGTCGACGGTCAGGCCCGAAAACAGGGGATTGGCTCTGCCAGACGGGAAATGGTTGTTTTATTCTTTCGCTAATTTATTTTAATTTTTTTTAGGCTTGCAGATGGCTTGTTGCAAGATTCATTCTCTATTGCTATACCATTTCGCATTTTATATTACGCCATGGTTGCTGGGCTTGCTCGCCACGTCAACATTAGCCCCCCCCCCCGATGGCCGTGCGGGCCGTCCTGTTGCAAACGAGTACTGGGGATGTTGCAGTACGGTAGGTCCAGGTGGTGGCCCCTCTTCAATCCGAACGCTCTGTTTTTATTATAGATGTGCTACAGATAGCTCACTGTATCAGCGTTGGCCGTGTGGCCCCCAAATACAATTAGGTGACGTCTGGCCAAGTCCGAAAATAATTAGGTCACGTCAGGCCAAGGGTTGTCATTTTTCTCATTTTTCTAATTAACATAAAAAATTTCAAAAACTTTTTTGATTGCGAATCCCCAATGGCACACACCACAAAATTGATCGGATGTTACTCCCACCTACCCTCTAAGATTGAAAACTAGTGCGTTTTTTTTCAAAAAAAAACAACAAAAGTACACTATTTATGGTGCCTTTATAATTTACATTCGAAAAAATACATATATTCGCACCGCCGCCCCATATGTGGAAAAGCAAACGCGCCTGTTGCTCCAACTCAGTGCATCTCGTCAGCAATTCCGACGATTTGGACGCGCTCTCCAAAGGCTAAATTGTTTATTAAAAAACTCAATTTCAAAAATATTTAAAAACAATTTAAATTTAAAACCAGCTTCTCGTAGGAATTATCGGGCGCGTCGCGCTTCCGCGGCGAGGAGGACGACGGGAGTGGACTCCACATCAACTGCAATGCTCTTATACAATCATTTTTCAAAGTGGACTTGACTGCAATGTTCTACCATTGTTGTTTCTGTAGTTCAGTCTGGGAAAGTCACATATTCTCCTTTTTTGCAGCTGCCTGCAAATTTTTCCTTAATACAGTGGTTTTTCCTAATTCCTGATACAGTGGTTCCAGTACGTGCGTGCGTGCGTGCGTGCATGCATGCATGCTTGCGGACGCGCGCGCAGCGAGTGGCGTGTGATGCGCTCATTACCCCAAGCCTGACCACAAGGACGCCACCACCATCAGCATGCCCATTGAGGATGCGTCCTGCGTGGCTTTCTGCGCGGCCAAGATGATGGTCAACTATGGCGTGCGTGCGTGCATGAGTGCGTGCGTGCGTGCGTGCATGCGAGAGTACGGGCGTGCGTGCGTCTGTTGGTGTGTGTGTGTGCAAGAGTGCGGACGTGCGTGCGTGCGTGCGTTGGTGCGTGCGTGCGTGCATGCGAAGGTGCGTGCATGCGAGTGTGCGGGCGTGCGTCCGGGCGGCAGTGTGTGCGTGCGAGAGTGCAGACGTGCGTCAGTGCGCGCGTGAGTGTGTGCGTTGGTGCGTGTGCGTGCGTGCGTGCGTGCGTGCGTGCGTGCGTGCGTGCGTGCGTGCGTGCGTGCGTGCGTGCGTGCGTGCGTGCGTGCGTGCGTGCGTGCGTGCGTGCGTGCGAGAGTGCGTGCGTGCGTGCGTGCGAGAGTGCCTGCATGCGAGAGTGCGGGCGTGCGTGCGTGCGTTAGTGTGTGCGCGCGTGCGTGCGTGCTCGCGTGTGTGTGTGTGTGGGGTGGGGGGTGGGGGGTGGGTGGGCGTGGTGCGTGCGTGCGTGCGAGAGTGCCTGCATGCGAGAGTGCGGGCGTGCGTGCGTGCGTTAGTGTGTGCGCGCGTGCGTGCGTGCGAGAGTGCCAGCTGCATGCGAGAGTGCGGGCGTGCGTGCGTGCGTTGGTGTGTGTGTGCGTGCGTGCGAGAGTGCGGACGTGCGCGTGCGCGCGCGCGTGCGTGCGTGCGTGCGTGCGTGCGTGTGTGCGTGCGTACGTGCATGCATGCATGCATGCGCGCCTTGTGGGGTTGCACATGAGAGTGCACATCCCAAAAGCGTTTCCTTGTTTTACTGTAGGGGGTCAATAGTTCCAAAAATGTTTCGAAAGCGCGTCCTTTTTTTTCGTGTTCTCTGCCAGGTTTTCGGACCGCCATTCTTGAACGGTACGCTCGATCGGCATGAAACTTTGCAGGTGTTGGCGGCTCATGATGGGATTCTTGTCGTCCAAAGCATTCGGCTCTAGGCCGTGGCAATGTGCAGCTATGGTCCATTTTGACGATTTTTCTCGGACATAGTCGTTTTTTTTGGCCAAAGTTTGTCCTCTATAGGCGCTTCAACCGTTGATCTGAGAGTTTCGCTATAATGGAGAAAGTTGATCGCCATGACCTGGAATAGACCCCATTGAAAAAATTAGTCACCCCAGACGCACCAATATGTCTACACTCCTGGGAAATTAATGAAAAACGGCGATATTTCGGTGTGGTTAGCTCGGATGGCTTTGAGGTCAATAATGAAGTTGATCACCGATCGGTGGGGAACATTTCATTCCTTAGTGCCAACGCGCTCCGACGCACCAAAATATTTTCACTTCCGGGAAAATCGCTATATCTCTATGTGGGTACGTCGGATCACTTTGGCTACAACACAAAAGTTGACCGCCTGCACGTGTAGATCATTTTGATTCTTTACATCGCTATGCTCCGACGAACCAATATGGCACTGCAGATGTGCACGCACGCACGCACACTTTCAAATGGGCTGCTTCACAAACAACTCGATGTGGGTAGGTCGGATCATTTCGGTTAAAGCACGAAAGTTGACCGCCTAGTCATAGCGATCATTTTCATACTTTATATTACTATGTTAAAACGCAGCAATATAGCACAACTGCAAGCGCACGCACGCACGCACGCACGCACATAATGTACTGCCTATGGCGCAACACTATAGCAAAACTGCACGCGCACGCACGCACACACACGCTCACACGCTTCGATCGCGCCATCGTACGCGCACGTCCGTCAGACCGGTTGCAAGTAACGCGCAGCACACTTCTTTGTCCAGGTGTACACTGTATCAGAGCGGATTTTGGATTTTTTGATCGCCTATAACTTTTGATTATCTGAACCGATTTTGGCGCGTTTCTATACGATGCGTGTCTTCTACTGCGATTGAGGGATTCCACCGGACACGCTACATTTGCTTTTTTTGGTACGCTGGGGCATGTGTGCGTTCTGGTCTGCTGCTGTATGTCTGTATGTGCGTGCATGCGAGCGTGCGTACTTGCGGGCGCGCACTCGTGCGTGCGTGCCTGCATAGGTTTTGCGTATCAATGCTTGTCTTCCGAAAAAACACTGTATTAAGGAAAAATTTGCAGGTGGCTGCAAAAAAAGGTAAATATGTGACGCTATTTTGTTGAAGCCCAGTTTGAAAAAGACGGGGTGTTAATCAAGGCACGCCTCAAGCCACTTGCGCTTTGCAGCTGATCAACTTCAGTTTGAAAAAACCGTGTATAAAAACTGAACCAAACGCAGCAACACGTCACATATTCGGCATTTTTTGTGCGAACCACACTCATTCAGCCAAAACACAACAGCAATCCTTTGACATCTCATTTGCCATTGGCCATTACCATGCACCTGGCACAGCCGAACTTCCTGGATAAATAATCGGCACCCTGCTAACATTTGTGACATGTGGGTTGCCACTGCAGTTAGTGATGTGTAGGCATACATACTGTACTGGCTCCATTTGTCATTCCCCTTTTGGCATTTCACCCAATGATGAACTACAACGTTTGCATAGTGCAATGCACCATTTTACATTGTGTGCGTGCATGCGTGCATGTGCGTGCTTGCGTGCGTGCTTGCGTGCGCGCGTGCGTGCATGCGTGCGTGCAAGCCTGCGCGTGCATCGTGTTCCATGTGCAAGATTATGGGGTCCTTCCTGTCTGTCTCACAACCAAGTGGCGTTCAGTCATGCGGCATATGTGAACGCAGTGTGTGTAGGTCCTAATAATTGCCACTGCACCTTCATATGCACCTGAACACAAAAAATGCCAAATATGTGACGTGTTGCTGCGTTTGGTTCAGTTTTTATACACGGTTTGTTCAAACTGAAGTTGATCAGCTGCAAAGCGCAAGTGGCTTGAGGCGTGCCTTGATTAACACCCCGTCTTTTTCAAACTGGGCTTCAACAAAATAGCGTCACATATTTACCTTTTTTTGCAGCCACCTGCAAATTTTTCCTTAATAGTACATACACTCTCTTGGGCAGCGTATGGCCTAATGGTAGAGAATCGGCCTCTTGCGCACATGGTTCTGGGATCGATTCTTGATGGAGCCACTAGATCAAGTGATGCCCTTTCAATGTACTTTCTTGTGCCATCACTGCTCTAGATGACAGATGGCGTTAGCACAACAAACTTCTAGCAGTGTGATACTGCCCATACAGCGATCCCGACTGCACAAGTGTTTGCAGAACAGAAGAATTAGGAGATACCATAAGTGTGGTAGATTCGAAATTATCGATTCGTTCAATCGTCATATGTATTTCCGTGTCTGTGAGCGCGCGTGCGTGCGTGCACGCGTTTGTGCATACAGGTACGTGCGTGCGTCCATGCACGCGCGAGCATGTGAGTGTGTGCATTTCTGTGGATATGCACTATGGATATCTCTGTTATGCGTAAGTCCCACACCACTGTACTTTGTGCAGTCTGTCATTATGCAGCGAGCGGTAAAAACGCCGAATATGTGGCAGGCAAATCGATGGTTCCTATTGTTGAATGCTCTAATACAATCGTTTTTCAAAGTGGACTCCACATCAACTGCAATGCTCTTATACAATCATTTTTCAAAGTGGACTTGACTGCACTGTTCTACCATTGTTGTTTCTGTAGTTCAGTCTGGGAAAGTCACATATTCTCCTTTTTTGCAGCTGCCTGCAAATTTTTCCTTAATGGTAAAAGTACTCAACTAGCTGGGCCAAATGCCTCCCTTTGGGGAGTGGATGAAAGCCCCAACTACTTTTTGAAAAAAATACTGTAAGTGTGCTACATTGTATCTTGCCTAATTGGAAAATGGAAAATGAACTGCGCATTGATGAATTGCATATCAAATGACTCGGCTAGACGTCACAAGCACTGTATGTGTGGCAGCACACGCATGCACGCACGCACGCACGCGCGCGCGCATTGGCACGCACGCACGCACGCACGATATATATATATATATATATATATGTATATATATATATATACATATATATGGATATGTATGCTCCCGCATAATTATGCAAATGTGTACTGTAAGTGTGGTACATTGTATCCTGCCCACCATGGTGAACGCCCATTGCGATTAACAGAGCAGCAGTGAATTTGACACCAGCAACTGTCAACGGGGTGAATGCCCATTGCGATTAACAGAGCAGCAGTGAATTTGGCACTACCAACTGTCAACTGTCAACACGCACGCACATACGTACACGCACGCACGCACGCACACACGATGCACGTACACGCACGCACGCACGCACGTACACACACGCACGTGCACGCACGCACGCACGCACGCTCGCACAGAGGAGCACAGAATTTGGGCCAATTTCTGTCAACTGGGTGCACGCCCATCACGATCAACAGAGCAGCAGTGAATTTGGCACTACACTACCAACTGTCAACACGCACGCACGCACATATGTACACACACGCACGCTCGCTCGCACGCACACACGCACGCACGCACACACGCTCGCACAGAGGAGCATAGAATTTGGGCCAATTTTTGTCAACGGGGTGCACGCCCTCATGATCAACAGAGCAGCAATGAATTTGGCGCCACCAACTGTCAATGGGGTGAACGCCCATCACGATCAACAGAGCAGCAGTGAATTTGGTGCAAGCAACGGTCAACAGGGTGAACGCCCATCGCGCACCTGCTTGCACAGCATGATAGTGTCGACCATCATATGCAAAATCAGATGCTTTTTATTCCTTAACATACACATGGCAGCCAAAGGCCGCATGCGCCTCTAGTTTGGTAAAACGCCTCATGACTGTTGATGCACTTCCAGTCACTCAACTTCTGTGTTTATAGTTACTTTAGTAGTAAGTAGCCATATAAATTGCTCCACTTTTGGTAAAACACCTCATGACTGTTGATACACTTCCAGTCACTCAACTTCTGTGTTTATAGTTACTTTGGTAGTAAGTAGCCATATAAATTGCTCCTCTTTTGGTAAAACGCCTCATGACTGTTGATGCACTTCCAGTCACTCAACTTCTGTGTTTATAGTTACTTTAGTAGTATGTAGCCATATAAATTGCTCATCTTTTGGTAAAACGCCTCATGACTGTTGATGCACTTCCAGTCACTCAACTGCTGTGTTTATAGTTACTTTAGTAGTATGTAGCCATATAAATTGCTCCTCTTTTGGTAAAACGCCTCATGACTGTTGATGCACTTCCAGTCACTCAACTTCTGTGTTTATAGTTACTTTAGTAGTATGTAGCCATATAAATTGCTCATCTTTTGGTAAAACGCCTCATGACTGTTGATGCACTTCCAGTCACTCAACTGCTGTGTTTATAGTTACTTTAGTAGTATGTAGCCATATAAATTGCTCCTCTTTTGGTAAAACGCCTCATGACTGTTGATGCACTTCCAGTCACTCAACTTCTGTGTTTATAGTTACTTTAGTAGTATGTAGCCATATAAATTGCTCATCTTTTGGTAAAACGCCTCATGACTGTTGATGCACTTCCAGTCACTCAACTGCTGTGTTTATAGTTACTTTAGTAGTATGTAGCCATATAAATTGCTCCTCTTTTGGTAAAACGCCTCATGACTGTTGATGCACTTCCAGTCACTCAACTTCTGTGTTTATAGTTACTTTAGTAGTATGTAGCCATATAAATTGCTCATCTTTTGGTAAAACGCCTCATGACTGTTGATGCACTTCCAGTCACTCAACTGCTGTGTTTATAGTTACTTTAGTAGTATGTAGCCATATAAATTGCTCCTCTTTTGGTAAAACGCCTCATGACTGTTGATGCACTTCCAGTCACTCAACTTCTGTGTTTATAGTTACTTTAGTAGTATGTAGCCATATAAATTGCTCATCTTTTGGTAAAACGCCTCATGACTGTTGATGCACTTCCAGTCACTCAACTGCTGTGTTTATAGTTACTTTAGTAGTATGTAGCCATTAGGGATGAGCATGGGCCGGCCCGGCCCGGCCCGGCCCGGCCCGGCCCGGCCCGGCCCGTGGGCCGGGCCGGGCCGAAATTCCAGGCCCGTTTTGCGGGCCGGGCCGGGCCCGGCCTGCGGTTTGAGGGTGCGGGCCGGGCCGGGCCGGGCCGGACGTTCTTGGCTGGCCAACGTAGATAGCTACCTATGTAATGCATTGTAAGTATCTGCGACTATTCTGCACCGTATTAGCAACTTTGTATTCTATGACGCGCGTCTTTCGCGCTCAAAGGGTGCAAAGGCCGTAAAATGGTTGTGAACTGCGATTCTGAGAGGTGGATGCGCCATTCCGTTAAGTAAATCACGCCAATTGGCATACGGTATTTCAGTAAATTGTACACTGTAGTGACTGTACTTATTTCGTGTTGCGGGCCGGGCCGGGCCGGGCCTGCGATATTGAGCAGTTGGACGGGCCGGGCCGGGCCGGGCCTGGATTTTGAGGGCGCGGGCCGGGCCGGGACGGGCCGGACTATCTGGCGGGCCGGGCCGGGCCGAGATGTGCAGGCCCGTGCTCATCCCTAGTAGCCATATAAATTGCTCCTCTTTTGGTAAAACGCCTCATGACTGTTGATGCACTTCCAGTCACTCTACTTCTGTGTTTATAGTTACTTTAGTAGTAAGTAGCCATATAAATTGCTCCTCTTTTTGTAAAACGCCTCATGACTGTTGATGCACTTCCAGTCACTCAACTTCTGTGTTTATAGTTACTTTAGTAGTATGTAGCCATATAAATTGCTCCACTTTTGGTAAAACGCCTCATGACTGTTGATGCACTTCCAGTCACTCAAATTCTGTGTTCATAGTCACTTTAGTAGTATGTAGCCATATAAATTGCCCCACATTTGGTAAAACACCTTATTTCAGTTGATGCACTTCAAGTCACTCAATTCTGTGTTTATAGTTGCTTTAGTAGTATGTAGTAGAGATGAGCATGGGCCGTGTACTTTCCAGGTGCGGGCCTGGCCTGCCTTGTTTTTGGGCAAAAATTCAATAGAAATATTTGCAGGCCTGGGCCGAATTTTTGCCCGTTTGGCCAGGCCGGGCCGGGATTTCCAGGCCCATGCTCATCTCTAGTGGCCATCAAATGCAACAAACTCCATTGAACGCAACCTTTCTAGACCTCAGCAGCATTAAACGTTCACTCTGCTCTTTTCATTTCAAGTCCTCAAGTGTGCTCAGATCGCTCCAACTCAGGTCGATTTCCCTAGTGAGCCTTGCTCGTGAAAAAAGCGCAACAGCCTTGAAAGCGTACGTAATTGCACGTATAGGCAGCTGCGCAATCGCAGCCCAGCTTGCGTTTGTCGCGGACTGCTGTCAACTCGTTCCGATTCTCATTTCATCGCATTTTTGATTCGAGAAACGAACCGCAGTCAATGGAGACGCCGCTCGCTGCCGTGGGCTTTCTCGTCACCGCGACGATGCTAGAGATGACACGAGCTCAGAGTCAGTGAGGAGCGGACAGGACGGCCTGAGAAAGACGTCGTTGGTGTCGGATTAGTGGCAACGCTAGAAGGCCGTCAATGGCCCATACTGATACACTAGCGATGTCACCAAAAAGTCCAAAGACTTTTTTTTTGTTTTTTGATTTAATTAAAAAAGTTGAACTACTTATTTTAAAACACCTTTTTAACTTATTAAAAAAGTCTACGGACTTATTCAACAGTTTTTTAATAAATTAAAAAAGTCTTTTGTTACTTTTTTGATTAAAAAATACATTTAAATTAAAAAAGTATTTTTTAACTAAAAATGTATTTTTGAATTGCATAGCGATTGTCCACAAATGAACCACTAGAAGGTGACATAGCTCGTCTAGGAAGTTCAGACTGATCGTCCTCGAACTTGTCGCCATCTCAGTCAGCAGCTGGTCAACTGCAAACACGTCTGGATCCACACATTTTAGCTACAAATGTATTTCAGTTAGGGTTTGTATAGAAGGTTCACCTGACGATGTGCTTCTCTAAGTATTAGATAACTAGAATTTAGTAGGTGGCTTTGTAGTGTACGCAACGACTAAGTACTTATTTAACTCATCATTTTCTAATTAAAAAAGTAGAAGGACTTATTTAACACTTTTTTAATAAAAAAAGTTTTTTTTTCAGACATACATTTTTAACACTTTTTGTTTTTTAACTGTACTTAAAAAAAGTATTTTGACTTTTTTTAACTTTTACTTTTTGGTGACATCGCTAGATATGTAGGTACATACAGCATACCCATCGCCATGACGCCTGCCCGTCTAGAGCCGCGCAATTAGCCAAAGACGTTCGGAAGAACGGCATCTGTAATCTAGGGCAGCGACGGCACGAGAAAATCCATTGAGCGGGAAGTCCAAAATCTAATGGATCCATCAAGATCGAACCCAGAACCGTGCGCGCCAGAGGCCGATTCTCTTTCTCTACCACTGGGCCACTGAAACACGGGAGCCTCCGTTTAGGACAGTTCCTCTGCCCCAGCAGGAACGATGACTACCAGCGGGACGTCAACGGGAGGGTGGTCCCCTGCAACGCTGTCAACAGGGTGCGTACGAAAGGGTACCTATGTTGTTGTCGGATTAAGGGCAACGCTAGGAGGCCGTCAATGACCCATATACAGATGTACAAAAGGGTACCACGCATTTTAAGACGTATGAACCTCGCTCCAAACATTTTAATAGCCTTCCTTGTGCAGGACAAGAACTGCATCATTTGAACTGCCGAAATTTTAAAATTTCAAAGAAAAAAATTGCCGAATGCATAAAGAGTCAAATGTTAAAATGTAATGCACCAACGCACTAAAGGTAAAAGATGACCAAAAACAATCAGAAAAAGCACGCACAGTGCATCACGCATTCGTCGTCTATAGCAAGCGGGGTGCGCCAGGGCCAACTTCTGCCTGCCGAACTTCGGCGCCTTCCAGACAGAGCCCACCATCTGCTGTCCGGATCCCACCAATTGTGAGGCGACTTTTGCATATGCTTCGCTATTTTCAGTTCATTGGGGCGCCCATTCAGCTGCGACCTGTCCGAATGGGGCCGCGGCCCAGGAAGCGCCACTGTTCGGCGCACCGGGCAAGACGCGCAAGGTTCCCTGCAACCTGAACCGGCCCCGGCCCAACGCCGCCTGTGGAGTCGGTTTCACTTGTCAGCTCAACGGCGACAATCCTCCAGAGTTCAGAAATCTGTGCTGCAATCAAGCTGGTATGTTTGCACAGCGCGATGCAGACCGGGATGACCAACTTGCGCTTGCAGCCCTCGCCCAAGCGGAGACCGACAACCAGCTGCTCTGTGAGTTGTCCCTCTGCTCTGTGAGAAACCAGACTTCTGCCACTCTGCAGTCTCGGACAGGGTTCAGACGAGAAGCAGCGACGCGCGCCGTTCAGATCGCTGCAAGCTGGACGCGAGCTTCGTGGGACAGCCGTTCGTGCGGATCCGGCGCAACAGACGACTGCTCTCGCAGTTGCGCTGCGACCAGTTCAGCTGCCCGCCCACGCACCCCGTCTGCGCCGACTCCGTCGTCGTCGAGAGCGTCCGCTACAACAAGCCCTGCTGTCAGACGCCACAGTACACGCAGACGACGCCTGCGCCAGCGAGACCAGCGAGTCAGTGCCTAACTCGCTCTCGGTTGCCTGGGATGTGCTGGGAGGGGTGGTGGGCCCATCCAGTCAGCTACAGTGAGGCGTGCTGGCTTGGCTGGCTCCAGCCAACGCTCGGCCGGATTGCGCCGCAAGGGCACATTCACACGTCCCCCGGTCGGCACGAGTTAACTTCCTCCCGACTGATCGAATGAATTTTAGAATTCGACCGCATCTGGTCGGCGCCGCCGACTTGGGCCGTGTGAATGGGCCGTCTTGGCCCTTGACACTAGTGTAGTTTAGCGTCTCAACCGCGTAGGACCGTGCCTGCCCGAGATGCCGCAGATCGAGGGCCTGCGAACGGCGGACAGGATCACGGCGCCGCGAGACTCGAGCCAAGGCCGGTGCTCCGATGGATTTACTGATCTACGCTTCATCACGTTCAACGGGGCACCCGTCAACGCGTGCTGCCTCACCGCGCAGTTGACACAGTGACACCTTTGCATACCATGTACACGTAGATCGCAGTCTAGTTTATTACGTTGATCACGCACCAACGGCAGGAGACAAGCATTTTTCGTGGTTTTGGAAGTGTCGTTCAGCAGTTTTGGTACACTGATGGGTGGATCGTGACAAGCCGTATGCTGCACAACATAGGGCGCTCATTTACAAACCGACCTCTACTACCCCCAGTCCTGGCGGGTACGTATACCGAAAAGGCTGCGTTGAAGGGCCCGTGGTGGAGGGGTTGCGTTGTCGGATAGAGTAGAGCGCTTGTTCTGATAACAGTGTCGGTCCGCCTTCAAGACAGACGCTGTGCCTGGCCGGGAGGCGTTGCCAGATTACCCGCGGCACGCACGCAGGGCACGAGGAGAGTGCGCTCGACCAGTTGGGTGCAATCTTCGTCCTGCTGGCCGACCCGTGTCTCTCTACGCCTTCTCGTTGTCTCTACGCTGTCTCTCCATTCTCGAGGCTGCACGCGTGCGTACGCCACAGCCCGCTTGGTAAACGCTCCCAGTGCGTGTCACACGAGTAGTCAGACACAGTCAAGGCGGAATTCAACACGGCTGGGCCGTTACTTACGGCGCAAGGAGGCGCAAAATACGTAGGCAACTTGGGCGAACTTCTGGAATGACCAGGTACGCGTTGCTGTTGTTATTCGCTCGAGTCGTGTTGAGTTGTTCGCGCGAGCGTCACGAATCGGACGTACGTATAGTAACATAACAACAAAGTACACCGACGTAACTTCTTTCAGTGAAAGCTTCCGCAGGAGGGTGAACGGCGAGGCGGCGACGGCGGAACTTCAGTCCAATGGAGTTGGCCCAAGCAGAAGAAAAAAGGAAAAGGAGGACGTCGCCAAGGACGTGCTGGTTCAGTTCTCGCTGAGAGCGTTGGTGTTTATGAGCGTCGTCTCCCTCTGCCTCGGCATCTTCTTCAACGTGGCTCTCACCACCATTGTCGAGGCGGGAGATTTTAAAATTCTAAATTTAAAACACTCAAAAGGCGGCTTCAGGCGGAGATGTTCAACAACCTGACGACCTATCACTGCACGGGCATCCGGGCGCCCATGGCCGCCGTCAGCTGGTCGATCGGCACCTTCGAACCTCAGGTGTGAGCGCCAAGTTTTTTGCGCGCATTGTGCAGATCACTTGAGGTCTTCAGAAGCAAATCTGGCTGACTCTGCTCATCGCTGCGGTGCCGGGAAGACTGATCTTCATGCGCGTCTACCAGAACTTCTATCGGAACAGCAGGAGTTCTAACAGGCACTCGCTCTGGTACAGGACGTTGGTCCAACTGTTTGGCTTGTGCATCTGGAGCGAGTCGCTGGGCCTCTACTCCGTCACCATCATCGACCACAAACGTGCCAGTAACGGCGCATTAGTGAGTGCTCAACGGAAGCTGCTGTGCTCAATGTCATTTTTTCGCAGTGCCGCACGCGATCGCTTTTGCCTTCTGGATCTTTGGCTGGATACTGCGTTTGGCCATCGACGCGGCCCTACACCACTTCTCCGGCTACAGACTAAGGGTGGGCTCGTGCCTGCTTGCGTGCGGTTCTTTGGGCGTGCTGGAACATGGTATTGAACACACAGACACACAGACACACACACACACACACACACGCGCACACACACACGCACACGCGCACACACACACACACACACACACACACACACGCGCACGCACGCACACGCACACGCACACGCACACGCACGCACACACACACACACACAATTGGTGTTTGGACAGTGGCTCAATGTGGGATGGGGCTAATAAAGCGACAGGTCCCCCCATTCCGCAAAGAAGGAGACTAATTGTATAGGTGGGAGGGTGATGATTTATGCAATTTATGCGCAATGGTGTGCGATTTGAAATTGTATTGTTACCGTACGACAATTTCACTAGGCACCCATGCTCTACTGGGTCAAAGTCTTCACAGCCGCCATGGCCTGCATTCTCTGCCTTTCGACAATCTGTCTTTGGTTTTACTTTGCATACACGTGTCAGACATGGGGTGAGGATTTCTTGTCAACCTTTATATCCTTTCTTACATACATACCCTTCAGCCTACTTTCTGTTTACACTTCTGGAGCTGGCGGTAACGGCTTGGAGTACGGTATCGTCACTGATTATTCTGTGGGATTTTCCGGCGGCACACTTTACCATCTACTCCAAGCACATCAATAATTGGCAGGAGGCCAAGAAAGTTGAATGCTCGAAAGAAAATGAAATCCTAACGAATTGTGATGGTTCTTCTTACTAATGTAGCAAACCTGTAATGGTTGGGAGAAGCCAGAGGGGGTCCGAGCAGCACAATTGGTACTTTTTGTCAACATGCAACTTAACTTCTGTATAGTCGCTAAATTTTTTTTGTCAACATGCAACTTAACTTCTGTATAGTCGCTAAATTTTTTTTGCCAAACAACCGCAAACGGTGTGGTCAAATATCCCAACCTACCGTAAATCCTCCAATACAACCCCCCCTCCAATAGTGCCCCCCCTCCAATAGTGCCCCCGGGTACGGCAAGGTTGAAATAATAGAGCCCCCCCCTCCAATAGTGCCCCCGGGGGTAAGGGGTATGTTGTGCCATGTGCCTTTTATGGGCAAAAATATAGTGGTAGGTACATTTATATCGTGTATACACACTACTACTAACCAATAATAGTACGTTTCAGCAACTATTAGCGGTAAATCAATCATTAAATGCGGCAAAAGTGATCAAAATCACCGAAAAATCGGCAATTTTGACAGCGAAACTAGCATTACCATTCAAAATTTTTAGGTTGAAATAATAGAAATATTTCCATAGCATTTAAATTTTTGCTTTAAATTCGAAAAGCTAAATAATTTTCCATACCAATAATTACCATTCAAAATTTTTAGGTTGAAATAATAGCCCCCCTCCAATAGTGCCCCCCCCCTCCAATAGTGCCCCCGGGTAAGGAGAGGTTGAAAAAATAGTGACCCGGGGGCCCTATTGGAGGATTTACGGTAATATCACTGTACGGACAATTTTTTGCTCTTGACGGTCTGGGGTCTTCAGGATCAAACCTGGGTACGGGGAGACCTGCCTTCCCCTATATCTGTAGTTACAGGTTATGATGCACAGTGTCTTCTGTTTGTATATTTGCACTTCTGCATAGTGAGTAGAACAGAACTTGTTTACTGAAGTTTGTCAATCGCATTTTGCTTAGTACACCGCAATTCAAATACGTTGCCCAAAAGTCGACAGCGTTCCAACTCAGCCATAAAACGAGCAACTCAGTCGACGTTCTAGCAACACTATCAGTGATCACATGTCGTTGCAGATATTCATATACGTATAGGTTGGTACAGTGTGTTCGTTCGTTGGTACAAAGTGTATCAAAAGTATATGCACCCCCCCCCCAGGGAAATACTGGTTGGACGGATTTAGCTGAAATTTAACATAGTTGTGGGCCCAACAAAAATGCATGAACAAATTAAATTTCATGAAAAACGAACAACCGAGCATCGAGATATAAGCAATCATCCAAAGTGCAGTGAAGTTTTGCTGTAAAAACGTTACTGCATGTTTCATGGCAACAATTTCTCGTTGAATGGTAAACAACTGTTTTAAACGAGCGTCGAGGGCCATGTCGCGCTTACGAAAGGTCAACGACACTGCCCAAGTGCGTCTCGTCGATGAAGCGGCTGCAGTGACGTCCGAACGGCGCGCGACGCAGGTGCACAGTTCATCACATGAAAATGGGGTGGCTCAGAAGCTGAAGCGATCGGAACGATGGGTCACCGATAGAGTTGGGAAAAATACGTTTTCACAATGGACCGACGTATTTTTTTTGAGAAAACACGGTATTTTTTTGAAAACATACGTATCTTTTGTATTTTTTAAGAGTACGTATGTACATGTACCATACATCATAGTACGTCATCAGCGAAGTGTCCAAAGCTTAGAAATCGGTACATACAGTAGCTCAAACGCTGCAAAGCTGCGCAAGCACGCACGAGGACGTATAGGAGTGTGTGTGTGCGTGCGTGCGTTTGTTTGTTTGTTTGTTTGTTTATTCGTCGAAGCACGGTGTACGACAATACAAGGCAGGCACAAAGTGAAGCACAGCAAGCGAAGCGAACGATTGATACAGATGTGTCACGACAAACAAGGTACAAATGTACACAGGATTGACCTAGGTGGAACGCCCGCCAACCGTTTTCGTTATTTATACGTGCGAGACATGGCTAGGTGACACCTAAAAGGTGATTTTATAACCTAACCATTTAGGAATTGGGATAAGTTTTCTTTCAGAAGTTTATGCTTAAATGTAATGATAGTTTTGGAGTTGACCGTTCCTTCCGACAAGGCATTCCAAGCAGCAATGACCCTATTCGAGAAGAAGTGCGCTCTATACTGAGTATTGTGCTTTTGTGGACGGAGTTTAAAATTATGCCCCCTCGTTCTGCTGTCTCTATTTAAGGTAAAGAAATCTTCGAATTTATTGGAAGTTTGTTTGTGAATTATTTTATACACATAGATTAAATCGGCATGTAGCCGCCGTAGCTCAAGGAGGGGAAGACCAATGCGCTCTCTCCGTTCATCATATGACAAGTGGCGTAGTTGCGGAATATTTCGGGTAAAAGTTCTCTGTATTGACTCCAGCTGCCTTGTGTTACCAACCATGACCGGATTCCAACACGGGGAAGCATATTCAAGACTGCTTCTAGGTACTGGGACAAGGGGCCCTAGTTCCCCCCATTCTAGTAGGCAAGGGGCCCTAGTAGATTGGACACGACGTGCGACAAGGGGCCCTAGTGGGCAAGGGGCCCTATGGGCAAGGGGCCCTATGCTATACCGAGATGGGCATATTTGGCCAGCAGCTGGCGGGCGACTGCGCTTTAAAAATGTATTCGCTTTACGTTGTGTGCGTGCGTTTGTATTGCTGATTGGATCAGAGGGCCGCAGATCATAGGTGCTCCCTTGGGTGGGGTATAGGGGTGGTTACCCCTACCCTGGAAGACCCTATCCCGAAAGACTTTTGGGACGACCCCTCTCCTAGCTTTTATTTTCTGGAACTTCAAGCCAACTTGTCTTGAAAAAAATAGCAAAAGGTGTGCCTGCGGCGCTGTCTTTTTGTACTTTGCAGCTTAAAGGTACATAGAAATGGCGTTTAGATTACGTTTTGAACCGTTTTGGGTTCATTGCGAGGCGAATAAGTACCATTTTTGTGCCATTCCGATGTATAAAGCTCCATCCCGAAAATCCCGATTTACCAACCCCCTCCCTGCCTTCAAAAAAAGTTGGCGATTTATCCCTCCCCTGGCCCAATTTCCGTGGGCACCTATGCCGCAGATTGTAGTCTGGGTAGAGAAGTGTAGCAACGCTGACCCAACAACGTTCATTGTTATGGTCTAACATAAGAAAAGCCCATGTTGGGTTGCGTGTTGCGCGACCCAGCCTGATCTGGATCTGGATAGCTAATTTTAGAGCAGTGATGGTTAGCTTTTCGTGCAGGGTGCTGGGTGAAATAAAATGTTAAATGTAAATGTAACAGCCGAGAAATTAGCAATCTAACGTTGGAAATCATCGGTGGCCCACCCTGTACATGTAAGCGGGTTGCGCTTTCCTAGCGCCGCCACTGAACTAGGGCCCCTTGTCGCATAGGGCCCCTTGCCCCTAGGGCCCCTTGCCCATCACAGCTGATTACAATCTACTGCCTAGTAGGGCCCCTTGTCTCCTAGGGCCCCTTGTCACACATTCCTGCTTCTAACAAACGCGCAAAATAACACTCTTAACACATTCAAATCTCTAGTGTGAAAGCAGTTTAGTATTGCGGAAGCTCTTAGACCAGCAGCCTTACTAATCTGGTTGCAATGTTCAGAAAAACGAAGGTCTTTGGAAACAATGACGCCTAAGTCACGCATAGTTTCGACTGTAGATAGCTGTGTTCCTCCTACACTGTAGTTTGTTCTATCCTTGCGATTTATTCCGAGGTGAAGGACTGAACATTTGGACAGAGAAAGTTGGAGCTGATTTTCATTGCACCATTGATAAATTGAATTCAGAGAGTTTTGCAGCTTGCTGCGATCGTCTACTAATTTGGACCGAAAATACAGCTTGCAGTCATCAGCAAACAGTTTGAGCGAAACTTGGTTTGCAACAGCTGGCAAGTCGTTGATGAAAATTAGAAAAAGGAGTGGACCTAGCACGCTACCTTGAGGGACTCCACTACCAACTGGTGCGCTATCAGAAAAAGTGTCATTTACTTTAACCCGTTGGGTGCGATTTGTTAGCCAGCTACTGAGCCAATTGGTAATTGAGTGCGCAATTCCATAGCACTTAAGTTTATGCAGCAACTTTGAGTGGCTAACTGAATCGAATGCTTTGGCAATATCCAAGTAAGCTATGTCAACCGGTTGTCTAGCATCCAATTCTTTAGTCCAGTCATTCAGACATTCTAGAAGTTGACTAACAGTGCTATGTTTGGCCAGAAAACCATGTTGCGCAGGGCTGATTAGCCCATTAGATTGCATGTGCGCTAGGACACGTTTTTTGATAAGACTTTCGAAAAGTCTACAAGATGTACTAGTGATACTAATTGGTCTGTAGTTGGAAGCGTTGTTTTTGGCGCCTTTTTTAAACACGGGTGTAATGTTTGCGCACAACCAGTCGGGTGGTACTTGGGCTGTGGTCAAGGATAAGTTGAAGATTCGCATAAGTGGGTAGGCAATTGCAAGCGCCACTCTCTTTAATAGATACTGTGGAATTCCATCGGTCCCTGAGGAGAACTTATTGGGCAACTTAGAAAGCGCTAGATAAATGTCAAATTCAGAGAAGTTTGGAGGTAACATGCGTACTTGGGTTTGAGAAGACAATTCCAATGGCTCGTTATCGTCGGTGACAAAAACTGAGGAGAATTGATTGTTTAGAATGGAGGCCTTTTCAGCATCAGTGTGCCTAAGCGAACCATCAGAGGCTCTGAGGGAAGCTACTGTAGGAATTGTCTTCATACGCCCACACACATACTTCCAAAATTCGCGACTGTTCCCACGCCTAGCCAAACTGTTTTCAAACGCACATTGCTCCCTGAGGATGGCTCTATTTGCCGCTCTGTTAGCTGTTTTCCAGTTGTTGTAGTCATCTTGGTTTTGTGTAGCTTTAAATTTGTTGTGCAGTCTCTTCTGCTTATTAATTAACTTGCGAACTTCCTTTGAGACGGGTTTGTTTTTTGGAGTGCCCATTGGTACAAAGTGCTCAATACAGTGATGCAAAATGTTTTTGAAATGATTCCACATACTGACAGCGTCGGTACAGGTTGCGAATAGAGCCACCGCGTGCGTGTGTGTGTGTGTGTGTGTGTGTGTGTGAGGTGGGTGAGTGGTAGGAAAGCGGAGTAATCAGCGACCAGGAGATTTGGCATCCAACAAAGTGAGCTAAGAACGCGACACAGGGCGCGATGCAAAAATTGAGGGCGTGAAGAGGAGAGAGCAATTGCAAAAGCTAGCAGAACCAATTGTTGGGTCCACGTCCGCTGCGTCCGAAACTTACCGTAAGCGAAACCTATGCGTCGTAAGAGTAATGTGATGTAAAAAAATTGTCTTGTGTGAGAAGTCTACCTACCACACAACTCGCATATGCTCTTCAATGTTAGGTACATTGATTAACAACAAATGTTTTATTATTTATTGCAGGTTGATTCAACAAAATACAGGTTTACGACTCCGACTTACTACTCTAACCTTACGATTACGACTACGACCGTATTTTTTAAAAATAAGATACAGGCAGCGACGTATTTTTTTCAAAAAAATACGTGTATTTCTTTGAAATAATACGTTTGAAAAAATACGCGCCCAACTCTAGTCACCGAGCACTGGGAGAGAGAGCTGCATGACGTGAACATTACTGACCGATCCGACGTCGGCCGACCACTGCTGACTGATTCGCCAAGAAACGGGTGAAGTGGTGACAGGAAGTCGAAATCTTTACTGACAAGATCTTTTCACTGTACCTTGGATGATTGCTTATATGTATCTCGATGCTCGGTTTTTCGTTTTTCATGAAATTTAATTTGATCATGTATTTTTGTTGGGTCTACATCTACGTTGAATTTTAGCTAAATCCGTCCAACCAGTATTTCCCTAGGGGGGGGGGGCTGCATATAGTTTTGATACGCCCTGTACTTGCGGCGTTTTACGAAAAGGGTATCCGGTATCCGTAATGGTATCCGTAATTGCGGATACACCTAAGCCTAAACCTAAGCCTAAGCCTAAGCAAAAGCCTAAGCCTAAGCAACAGCTTAAGCCTAAGCAAAAAGCCTAGGCTTAAGCGTACCATTACGGATTTACGGATACCATTACGGAGTACCGGATACCCTTTTCGTAAAAGGCCGGTACTTGCATTTAGTTTCTCAGAACGCGATGAAATCGGAGAGTCGGAAGGTGAAGGTCAGAGTCGAAAGGAAGGAAGAAATCGGAAGGTCGAAGTCGTCCGCGACACACTCAGCTTTGGTGGTGATTTCGCAGCTGCTTACGTAATGTATGTGTGTATGTGCCTACATTGTACCTGCAGCACGTGTACCGTAGCATTGTTTTTTTTTGCTGTCTCGTGCGCGAAAAATATCGCACGAACGGCAATCGTGCAATCGAGCCCAATTGAATCGAGCTGAGCAGTCAGTGAGCACACGTGGGAAGTTGAAATAAAGATTGGAGCTGAGTATTTTTTTTTGAATGGCGATAAGGGCGTTGAGTGTGTATGATGGACTTTGTTGCTTTTAACGCTCCCATTTTGTTGCTCTCCGGCGGAGCGGTCCACAGGGTTGAGACACTGAGACGAAAGCACTGCCGCGATAGGCTAACGATAGGCTAACGCTAACAAATGTTTGAATCTGCTGAGTTGTGCCCATGTAGGAGTCGCGAAAAAGCCCCTGTCGAACAGAATTATCCAATTTGTTTAATCAAAACAGGGAAGGGCTGAGTAGACCGCATGACCTTGGACTCTATTAAAGACACCCCATGCGTCAGTGTTCATTAGGCGTACAATGGGCGCATTAGACCGCTGTGGCACAAAGGAAGTACAGTATTTTAAAATACCTACATGTACACAATGTGCATACCCTCGGCAGACAGCCATCAGGTCCTTTATCTTCTGATTGAAGTGAAGACGGATCGAAATGGGCAGATAGCAGTCATGTTCTCGCCACTATGCACTTTTGCCACTATGGAACTGTTTTGACATCGAGAGATGAACGGCCAAAACAGCACAGCTTTGCGAACTGATAGAATACCAATAGCAAATTGTGTTGTGCGCCGCGGACACCTTGACAGTGTTTGAAATTGGATGCAGCAAACAACAGTGCGTGCGTGCGTGCGTGCGTGCGTGCGTGCGTGCGTGCGTGCGTGCGTGCGTGCGTGCGTGCGTGCGTGCGTGCGTGCGTGCGTGCGTGCGTGCGTGCGTGCGTGCGTGCGATGCTTTGCGACAATTCATTCGTTGTCTCTTACATCTCGTCTTGCTCAGTGTGCTGCCAAGTGGTTCTTCTGTGCCAATAGTCACAACAAGAAGTAGGCACTCCTGGCCAATTCTTAGTCAAGAATACACCTAAAAAAAAATTTAAATTTTGAAATTTCTGGAGGGTGGGGTTTGGCACAAACCTGAGAGGGGTTGGGGGGTGGGTAGGGTCAAAACCAGCACCTTGGGCGAGGGAACCCCCTTCAAACCTTCCACCCTTCAGTTACAGGTACAGGTATGGTTGCCGTGTAATATGGTGCATAGTACACGACAGTTATCGTGGTGGGACACCTTGTATTAGTTACCCTGTATCTTAATACTGCTGCGGACACGCAATGCTTTGTTGTACATAGTGCATACCGTCTATATTTTGACTTGTTTTGAACGATTTCACTCACCTCTGTTCCACATGCATCAACTAAGCTCATCTGATTGCTTTTCCCTTTCATCAGCAGGTACGCTATTGTTTTGGTCCTTCATAGTGCTTGCTCTTGGTTGTGTTGTGAGTCACCACAGGTATGTACATGGGTAGTACCTACAATACGAGTTCACACAAACACACCTTTGTTGTTGTGTACCCCGCAACTCCACCTTACCGCAACCTCACTGACAATCTCAGACCTTGCACCTTAGTTTGCGTACATATTAGCTGCAGGATCACTTTTGTTCCAAGCTTCCTTCTCTAACCTTTTAAAGTTTAGTAGAAAGTGGCGTCGCCGTCTTCACAAACGTGAGCTAGAGGTGGCTGGCTCAAGCATGATCTGCGTGGCGGAGTTCTCGCTGTTTCTCGCTCTGTTTGGACACCTTCTCAATGGCCCTCTACGTCCTGCTCGTCTACGTCATTCTCAAGGGTCGCAAAACCGAGCCCAAGCTCAGATCGACCTTTTTCACTCTCTGTCTATCGCTCGCGGTCGCCGACTTCGAATCTTGCGCACATCAGGTACATACCAACGCGTTTATGGTACATGTATGCACAGGTGTGCAATGCATTTGAGTGAACGAGCTAGGCGAACCGTCCGTTCAGTGGATTCTCTCGCGTCCCCGCTTCGCCAACCTTTGGTTCGACGGATACACCATGTTCGACCCGGTGGGTGAGCAGTCGCAGAAATATCACGAATCAAACGCATGCAATATGTACATATGTACTGCACATTCGTCTCCCGTAGCTACAATGAAACAAAACCTTTAATCTTAGTAAATGTCTATTGTGTGTCTATTGCATCGACTGTGTATTATTGACTCGCGTTGAGTCATGCACATTACCGTGCACATTACCATACACCGACAACAATACTCAGCTTCAGTAGTACGAATACTCGCTTAAATACCTAAATGTGCACCATGCGTGCAGCTCTTCTCCTACCTGATCGTCAGCGCGGCCTACCAGATCGCGATCACGCAGTCGATCGGCCTCTTCCTTCTGACGCTCAATCGATTGACGGCCATCGTTAGCCCTGAGCATTACGAGGCGGTCTGTTCACCAGTACTTCTTCTTTCTTGCACGCACTGTACGACAAGTCGCGTGTGAATGAGCAGTACTGTACACGCGCACATTTAACTGTGCAACACACACAACATACCTGTGCAAAGTACTTAGGTACAGTAGCAGAGGATGCGCTAGACATTGCAGCGGTGGACAAAATCTCGACTGCGCTTCGCGATCGCGTTTCAATGGCTGCTGCCTATTTGCATATTCACCATTGGCATGCTGCCCACCGGCTACGGGCAGTACGAATTCCGTCAGATCAACAACGGCACGAGGGTGATCTTTCTGCAGAACAAGGATCCGTACACCTTCAAGTTCATGCTCGGAAGAACCGTGTTGCTGGCATTCTTTAATGGCTCCTCTATGGTACTCTATGCTGTCATGGCCATCCTCATTCCATATCGGTGGGCTGTCTGTATTTGTCGCAAAGTACTGTAAATCCTCAGACAACCTTCTATCGCTATCGCAGTTTCAACCTTGTTTTAGTCAGGAGGTCTATTGGAGGATTTCTATGAACGGGATTCTGATGATGAGTGAGTAAATTTTGCTTTCAAAATTGCCTATTTTGGAGCGTGTTCCAGTTCCACCGCACCAACCACATCCTTTTCATTTTTAACGAGCGGAAAAGAGTGCAAATTGAGGAGCAGTACAATACACTGGTCCGGTATGCAGATTGCTGAGTACCTACAGACATGTATACCTACTAGTCGCTTCTAACAAATCCAACTGCCAAAGGAAGACTATCGCGGTAGATCGCGATTGTAAAGCATAGCTGCATTGCATCTTCGCACCATACGCTTACGTGTGTTGCAGGTTGAAGTCGAAGACGCAGGCGCACACGGAGCTGAAGCTGACGGCGTGCTGCTTCCTGCTGACGCTCCAGAGCGGCGCGTACATCGCGCACGCACTCTACATGATCTACGTGCGCGAGGGCAAGTTCCTGCAGTTCGACATCGCCACCCTCTACGTCCTCATGGACCTCGTCGCCTACGCCAACCCATACGTCGTCCTCTTCTTCAGCTCGCTCGTGAGCACGCACGCACCGGCACGCACGCACCGGCACGCCCGCACGCACGCACGCACGCACGCACGCACGCACGCACGCACGCACGCACGCACGCACGCACGCACGCACGCACGCACGCACGCCAAGCACGCACGCACGCCAAGCACGCACGCACGCACGCACGCACGCCAAGCACGCCAAGCACGCACAGAATGTGCACACATTCACGTCGCAAACGATACTTACCGTACAGGTGCGCAAGCACGTGAAAACTGCGCTCGGCAGATGCTTCAAGCTGAAAGTGCAGGCTACGAACAACTCGAGTCTCGCGATACACGTGACTGCGCAGCATCAGCATCATCAGAGCAACAGGGGCGGTCATCACTGAAAGGAGTTGAATGTGATTCAAATTGAATCGACAAAACCACCTCAAGTCTCAACCGGCTATAATGATGTGTACTTGTCTGTCCCGTTTTTTTTTTGCTGTTGTCTTCTTTCGTGACTTGCAACCTAACCTGAACGCCAGGTGTCGTGTTGCTGTGTGATCTCGTGTTTCACTGGGGTCTGTTGCAAGTCAAATGTTTCAAGAAAGTGTATAGTTGAAACAGATTTGACTGGAATGAAGTACCGCATACACGCAATTAGAACCTCCCGTGCGCCGCTTGAGGCACGCCTTGTGCAGCATGTGGTGTGCCACTATGACATTCAATCGACTGTGATTTTCTTAAAAAAAAACATCAATAGTATAGATACGGCAGTCTGCTACTGATCGAGTGACCTTGACACAGATACAGTGTCTTCTTTGTCTGTCGTCCAAATCATTAGACATGTCGACTAAAGCTGTTCTTGCTGGTCTAGCCGTGGTAGCCACAGCAGCATCGTTTGCAAATGCGTACCCAGCAGCGCAGTACGAAAACCGGACTGGATTTGTTGAGCAGAGTAAGACCCAGATTCTTTATGCGTTTGAATTCGCCTAAAGTATTGGCATTGAGAACCTCAGCTACTGTAATGTCGATTGGTCATGCGACGATAGTGCATCGGCTGTACATACTAACATCACCCATGCGGGTGAGCGCGCCCTCTTCAGCGACGCTCTACTGCAGGAGCGCGACCAAGGCGAGCAGCTGCGGAGACTGCGTCTGCCTCGAGGAGGAGATCGACATCGAGACCAACTGCGAGGGGTTGGTCAGGAACGCGACGGCCGACTGCCGTTGACGAACCAGTCTCGAGTCTCGACACACGCGCCGACGAGACAATCCAGAATCTGGAATCTGGAATTCTGGAAAATCGGCAAACTCCAGGCCAGATCGTCGCCTACCAGATCTTGCTGCAGCGCTGTGGCGTCAACACCAACTGGATGGTGCCTGGGGCGTCAACGACGTCGACAAGTACTTGACGACCGTGCGGCAGAACGACGCGTGCGGCACTACAGTGCGTTTTCCGCAGCAACAAAAAAAAAACAATTGTGATAACGAATTGCGCCTTAAGGCTGATTCATAACTAACGGTCTTCGCATCGGTCTCTGTCTCGGTCTCGGTCTTTTTGACCCATGCAAAATTGACAACGCGTTGCCTCCGGTCTTTCAATGATCTTTGGTCGAATGCGCGCCTTTCAGCGTATTTAGGAGCGTATGTACTGTGGCCCTTGTTTTCGACCTGTTTTATTTTCTTAGGCGACCCGTAAGAAACAAAAAAAAAATGCGCACGCAGTACACGACGGGAACGCACTATCACCAGACAGAGAGACAGACATTGTGCCGCAGACGCAGACCGCCGCCAGCGCTTCTGGCCGCCGCCACGGGCGCGGACGCCGCTACAGGAGCTGTCGTCAGCGCCGCCGTCGACACCGTTGCCGCTGCTGCCGACGCTTTCGCTGACGCTGCCGCTTTTGCCGACGCTTACAGAAAATGTAGGACAATGCCGTCGGGCCCGTCCACCTTGACGTAGGTTATGACGGCGCAGATTTTCCCCGTGTCGTGTCTTTAGAGACGTGCTGCCATGCCGCCGCCGTTTTTTTTTGGATTTTCGGTATTAGAGCGGTCGTCAATTATCCAAGGAGACGGCGCCGCCTCCACCTGTTGAATACGACGCATCGTCAACTCTTCCTTGTTTTCAATTTCGGCTAATTTCCTAGTCGCTTTACGCTTATGCGAAAAAAAAAAAAAAAAAAAGGGGGGGGGGGGGAGAGGGGAGCGAGGGCGGCGGGGCGCGCGCGCGCCAGGAGGGGGACGGAGGGGGGGGGGAGGTAAGGGGGGAGGCCACCGACGTCGCCGTCCCCCCCCCCCCGCTCGTGGGTGGGGGGTGGGTGGTGGGGGGGGGAAGAGAGAGAGAGCGAGAGCGAGAGCGAGGGCGAGACCGATGGAAGACCGTTAATTATGAATCAGCCTTTAGCGCAGAAAACACGCCTTGCGACCGTCAGTGAGCCAACTTTTACGATCACCGATAACGATTTATTTTCTGCGGATCAGAGAAAGCGCACAGGTTCGGACTCGGAGTGTTCTCCGATTTGCCCACAGACGCGGCTATAAATGCTTTTTAGGCAGATTCGCAGCGCCATCAGCACGACAAAGACGACGACACGAGCGGTGTCAGAGGCGTCTGACGCAGCCGTCTCAACGGAGAGCTCCGCAGGCTTGCCAACCAACGCCACAGACAAAGAGATATGTAGTAGATGCGCATTATGCTAAGGTCACAAGAAGATAGCCTGGCAACTGGCAAGAAAATCAATCTGATGTTGTGATCAGTGTACGAATGTGACCGTTGATAATTCTACCGTAGACACACGGGTTCATTTTGTACGACAACGTATTTTCACAGCGTATCAACTTGGCGGAGGAGGAGGTGGTGAGATGATCAAAACGTGCAATTTTGTAGATCACTTGTTTCTGTGTATGTACATAGCTGGAGTACAACTCACACGAACAAACCCTACCAAACCATCAGTACCTTCATTCGAATGGTCCTGCGTCACTTGCTCGTGCCGACTGGCACCGGCGGCGGCCTTGTGTTGGCGCTGGCGGCGCCGATGCCGAGGAAGGCGGCCATTTGCTTGCGCACCACGGAGCTGAAGGCCGTGACGACGAACGGGTTGGTGAGCGCGAGCGCGTCGCTGGCCAGACTGCCCAGCAGGCGCAGCGACAGCACGTCCATCGTCTGAGGGGCGCGCCCGCGTCACTGGCCAATTGGATTATTGATTTTTTTTTTGTTAAAAAGGAAGAGCCCTTCTGCGAGTAGCATGACTCATGCATGAGCGCAAGACAAGGGTGGAAGGGGGGGGGCACTTTCCATTGTCTATGATGCAATTAGTGGACACAAGACAGGGGCGCGCCTTGATGTTGGCGAGAATGTAGTAGGCGACGCCGACGTAGGCGCCCATCTCGAGGAAGAGGACCAGCCCGCTCGCGGCCAGCTTCAGCTCCGTCGACAGCGAAGACAGACGCTCCGACTTGTAGCTGCGGACGGGCAAGCGTAGTGCACGCAGCGCAGAGTACCTATACTAATGCCAATGGACAGCGCGACACAATTACGGAATCCTCGGCTCTCTGCCGACGGAACTATGTACAATGTACCTAGGTACGTGTATGTAATTACTCCTCCAGCTATTGGATGTTTCGCCTAACAACGCCTGATTAGAGCACAGCAGGTGTACATTTGCACGCACACGGACTCAGATTGCTCGAAACATAAGGTGCCGACCTGAACAGCTTGTAGGCCATCGTAAGGTAGAGAACCGTTCCGAGAACCGCGCAGATGGATATGGTGAACGTGCTGGCCATTCCAGCCGCGAGGGTCGCGTATTCATCGCGGTAGAACAGCATTGGCGCCGTGGCGTTTGGAGGCAGTTCCAGTGAGATGTCCATGAATGGAAAGGGCAGAATAAAGAAGAGCAACAGTGGAAGGCCCCACTGAATCAACAGAGCCAACCTCATCCGATTCCGCGTCCATAGCTTAAAGCGACATGTATTTTTTAATCCTTTTTATTTCGACGTTATAAGTCATAGTATTCACAGCTGCGATTCTTTACGCGAGCAATATACATGTACCTTTGTAAAGCAAGTCAGCAAGCAAGTATGTAAATACGCACACCCATCTTCGAGTTTTATGGTCGCTCACCTCTTCGTACTCATTGGGGCTTGCGATTGCGGTAAAACGATTGACGACGAGCAAAGTCGTTCCAGTGCACTGCGAAGCCGACTGTTGTCTGACCATCGCGACCCCAATGCGCACGATGATCTGAACAAGCCGTTTGAGCTCAAAATCGCGTGCGTGCGTGCGTGCGTTCGCACGCAGTCGTAGCTGGAATAAATGGGGTACAGCTCCGGGAATCCAGAAGGCCTTGCGATCAACCACTAAAAAGAATTGGTGTTGTAAGGCGAAAAGGAAGACGGGACCCAGGCACTGGGGATTTAGGCAGAACCTGCTGCATGGCCTGCTCAAAGTCGGCGAGTCCCACCGACAAGCAGATGGTGAAGAAGGAGGATTTCAGCTTGGCATTCGTCTTTCTGCCCTTTACGATGGTCCACAGAAAGAACGTGTAGAAGGGCATGGAGACGCAATAGCACGCGAACGAACAGTACAGGTAGACGCACCAAGAATCGGTGCAAATCATGCTTGGAAAATTAAGAAAGTTACAGTAATGCGCTTAATGTAGTGCAAAATCGTTGTCGGCTTTCTCAAAAAAAATCGGTGGCGGCATGTACAATATAAGTCATATGATTACTGTAAAGAAAATGCAATGTAAGGTACGACCTCAGCGCTCGAGAGAGTTTCTGAAACACGAATGGGCGCGCTTGCGTGCGTGGTGACTAATTGAATAGGTAGACGCGCGTGCTATGCTGTGTATACTCTAGTTGCATGCAGCCTCATGAGGAAGAAGAGATATGCACTCGATCTGTCCAGCATTGACCCGAGTACGCAAACCCAAATTATAGTCTCGATAAGTGTACCAAAGAAACACCTGAGGCAGCAAGACGGGTACTCGGGTACAAATCCCCCACACCTCCCCCCCCCCCCACGCGCTCAGTATGCAACTGAGAAGTATTGGATTTCTGAGGTACATTGGATGGCATACTGAGCTCAGATTCTAAACTGGGCGTCCAGTACGAGACAGTAATGAGACAATACCCATATTGAGCGTGACAAAATTGAGCGCACAGAATCCGCTGTAGAAATCATCAACCTAAGCCGTATCACTTACTTTTTTGTGTAATCCCTGCGACTAAAGCAATCCAAATGAAACGTGGCAGACATCCGCTCCTCCATCCTATTGTACGTCAATCCGCAAAGAAGAGCGAGTTTTCCGTCGCGAAATTGTTTGCATGAATACGGTAGCGCGCGATTCAACACGCGCGACCGATGAAGACCAATGAAGACCGGACCAAGATGTTCAAAGTTCCCAACATCGTTCGGTCTCGGTCTCGATTTTCCAATACCAAACAGCGACCGAGATCGAGACCGATGGGAAGACCGTTAATTGTGAATCAGCCTTTAACCGATGGACAAGGGAGCAACAGGGTCAGTCAGGGTCACAAGCAAGCAGATTGCGAGCGCGCACGGTGTTGTATGTATCTGCCACGACGCTGTAGGGTATATGTACATAGGTATCAGCAGCGCTGTTTACGTGCGTACATTGTAAAGGTTACAACATTCGGTATCACTTGTTCAATTTCTTTGCGCCGACAGTGGTGGTGTCTTGATTGACGAGTTGAACAACGCCGTCGCCGCCGCCGTCGCCACAACCGAACAGGTCACGCAGCAGTGAGCACAACTGCTCTCTATGGGTACGCGTCAGCGGCCGCTAATTTGGGTAAATCATTTTTGAGATTTACACGCATCTCCGTTGCTGTGCAATTTGAGAAGAGGAGTTTACGCTTGAAAGTGGTGCCCTACCATGGAAATACATACCCCATCCCCTCCCAGTACAAGAATTGCTTGCATCCGCGCCGGGACATTTTCATAACTTCTTATTCCACCCTGTTACCGACTCCGCCAAGTTTGCGTTGGAAACTCTGAGTGGTGCAGTCATTGTCGCGCCTGGACGTCCCCTGGCGGCCGCGCTGCAGAGGAGCACGATGTATGGGTTGGCGAAGGTGTTGACGTCGACGATGGCGTAGAGGATGGCGACCGTGAAGGAGGTCCACTGGGCGCCGAGCGCCAGCGTCACGACCAGCATGTGCGTCGTGTGCGCCGCGTTCTGCAGCGTCAGCAGCAGGCCGCAGGCCGTCAGCCGCAGCTCCGCCTGCGTGTACGCTGCCTGCTGGCGCGACTTGTTCAAGCTGCAAAACACGTTACCGGCATGCTCATTGTAAAACACACGACTTGTAAGACAGTTCCAGTTGTCCATAGTTTTTGGCTGCTATTATGGCTCATTGCAGTGTTTCTGAACGCTTTTCCCGAGTAAAATCTCTAGTAAAACCCTTTCCCAGTGTCTAAAACCGGTTTGCGCACAACGTTGATGCACACCGGTTTGTGCACTGCGGATTGTCCGTCACTTCCGACGTGTGATGTCGAACCTTTCTGGGGGGAGGGGGGCACTAACGGAGCCTAGGCAAGGGGGACGCGTACTCACAAGCACAGCTTCGCAGCCATAACTCCATAGAGCAGCATGGAAACGGCGTTCGCCACAGCCGCCATGATCGTCTCGGTCACCATCACGTAGGAGGTGTAGGGCTCCAGATCTTGCCTGAAGATGACGGCGCCCGTGCCGTTGCCGAGCCTTTCGAATCGATACTCGCCCAGGGCGAACACTGGATAGACGAATAAAACCGAAGGCACCAGCCACGGCAGAGCCACGGCCCAAAAAATCCTCTTGCGTGTCCAGAGCTGCAATTGAGCGGAGATATTACAGAAAATTGTTACAGTCAATTGTGTAAATAAAATCTGCAATCGGCACGATCGAGTCGGCTCGCGGCCGGCTCGATCACCCTTATAAGATCGTGCCGCTGCGAGCCGCATGTTGAAGGATAGGCCTGCCATCCCACCCAGTCAGCCACTACGAGCCGCGCTCGCGCCGCGGGAGTGCGTAGATTGCGGAGTGTGCCGCGGCGCCTTGTCCATTCTCCCACGCCCGCCGCCTCCCTCCCTCCCAACTGCTGGCCGCTACGACGCTCGGTCCTGCAACACACGGTGTGTGTGTTACATGGCAAACGTAAGACACTGCGTGTATGACTCCCGCGGCGCGAGCGCCGCTCGTCGTGGCTGAGTGGGTGGGATGGCAGGCCTATCCTTCACCATGCGGCTCGCAGCGGCTCGATTCTATAAGGGGGATCGAGCCGGTGTCGCGAAATAAGTATTCCCCCCATTTTTTATTCCGGCCGGAATACATATTATGGGCGCAAGCCATAATAACTATTCCCCCCGGAATACTTATTATGGATTTCATCGAAATAAGTATTCCCCCTCCCAGATTGGTCATTCCCCCCTTCTCAAATCTAACGACGCTTGAAGTCGCTCAGCAATATATTTTTTCCAGTTTCTCCATAACAAATCCAAGAATGTCGCAGCATTGGCGGTGTATTTTGTGCGACGAGGGACGATGAAGCATCGAACAGAGTCACCGCTAATTAGCTGGAGCTCAGGTGGAACTCGTAATGGGCCGATCAGCCAGGTGTGCTTGAACGATGTTATTATCGACGTACATTGTAGCCACTGTTCAGCCAACTCGGCATGCACTCTTCACAAGCGGAAGAAGTCGGTATACCGTTGTAACAATTGTTATCGACTAATAATAAGCAGTGTTAGCAACAGCGGAATTAGAATCACGCTTCAGTGCAGGATTTCCCCCTTTTTAACATCAGCCCGAGCCACTGGACTGTCTGCTTGGCGACGACAAACAAGATTGTTGTTACACCGACGCAAACGCGATCGCTCACCCACACTCACCTTGACCGCCGCACACACACACACACACACACACACACTTTGAGTCGCGGTCAACCGCCCGCACACGTGGAGCGCTCTAGTGCGAAAAGGCGCTGTAGCAGCGATGCGAATGATCTACATGTATACATGTACCTTGTTGACAAAATATATTTTAATTAATTAAATTTTAATTAGCTACGCCTGCCATTGGAAGAACGCTACTCAGACAGCTAATGTTAAATCGCCATTCACGCGTTCACAAACAAACACTCAATCCGAATGAAAAAGCCCAAAAAGATTAAGTTTAAAGCAGGTAGTCATCCGTTGCATGTTTGTTGTTTTCTGTTCGTGTCGTTCTGCTGCATATAAAGCATTGTGATACATAGTTAACGCATTTCAAAAGGGGGGAATAGTTATTTCGGGCGGGGGAAAACCTAATCTGGCACAAAACCATAATAAGTATTCCGGGGGGAATACTTATTATGGGGGAATACTTATTTCGTGACACCGGCCGCGAGCCGACTCGAAAGTCGATTTTATTTACAAAATTGACTGTACGTTTTCTGTGCGTGCCTTTTCGTAGGACGCAGGCCGAACCACAGCCGTGAAGCGGTTCAACGTCACCGCCGCCAGTGCTCCCGCCTGCGTGACTGCGAATTGAAACGCCATGAACAGAAACAGCTTCACCAGGTACTGCAACAGCTCGAGAAATATTATGGAGTTAAAATAAAATAAAAACTCGCACAGGATCGAGCACGGCGTACTGGTCGTACAAAAGACCGGCGAAGCGAGGCCTCGACATCGTCCACTAAACTTGGTCAACATGTTGAATTTGTAATACCGTAATTGTAAATTTGTAATGTAATAAATTGGTCTATATTGGGCTTGGGATTGTAATTCATCTGGCGAGTGGGGGGGGGGGGGGGGTGGCGGGGTGGGCTGCTGCTTGTTTTTCTGTATTTTAGTGTCTTACGGAGTGTACCAGACAATTTGTGCAACATGGACCTGGTGCAGACACGTCTCGGCGTCGACGGCGGCGGTCGCGAGGCAGAGGGTGAAGAAGCTCGACTTGAGTCGCTCCTCGCCTCGCCGCCGGCCGCGAACGATCGCAGCCACGACCAGCGCGTAGAGGACCACGGACGCGGCGTCCAAGGTCAACAGCACGCACAGGAACAGCGAGAACGCCTCCACGCAGAGCAGCATCGCTGAAGCGCAGTTGCGCAGTTGGGCTAGGGCGTTGGTTCCAAACCGCAAGGTGCGGAGTTCAACCCTCAGCGTGGCAAGACTAAAAAAAACAGTAACCCCCTTGGGCAAAAAGGCTAACACAAAAACTGCGCTCCCTGATCGGTGTTCTCATTGAGACGATCGGTCCGATTGTAGGCAGAGGAATAACAAAGGACCTAAGCAGTCCCTCTCTCGCCTGAGACTTCGGTCTCAAACATGAAAAAAGCGCTGCTGCGTGCAAGACCGATGCTGTCCTGAGAAGTTCGGGCAGCAACGTATGAAGCGCGAAGGCGACGCGGCAGTGAAAGCAATAAAAGAAGTGAGCAATCAGCGAGGTTATGGGTTTGCACGATATTCGAATTTGCGAAAATAAAAAAAATGAAGATACAGTTTCGAAGTTCGGGTGGTATGTATATCTGTTGGACACGAAATCGGACACGGACACGATTTCTTTACATACCTAGCATAACTTCTGACCCTGCTCCAAAAAGTTCATCAGTAATACCGGGATTGCGGCAAGCACACGCCATACTACCAAGAATTGTTTGTGTGTTATATGTACAACCATTGTCCACAATCCACCGTATGACAATTTATTTTTATTTATTTTTATTTATTTTATTTATTCCCAGCAAGCACGTACACGCTGTACACCACGACGAACACGACAACCACGCGACGCGATACAACGAACAACGGTGCGATACATTGTACACATGCCACTGGAGGGCTAGGCTACGCCAAGCGAGGGCGATTTCAGAGCCTAACCCTTAAATAACTGTACAGATTTTCTTTGTTGAGTCTGCATTTGAAGGAGTGAATTGAGGGGGAGGATACCGTACCAGCTGAGAGGTTATTCCAGACTGCGACGACTCGGTTTGAAAAAAAGAATTTTCGGTAGTTGGTATTGTAACGAGGATGGGCGAGTTTGTACTGATGACCCCTAGTTGAGCTAGCAGGAGCGAAAGAGAAGTAATTTTCAAAGCGTAAGGCAACATGTCGGTGGATGATTTTATAGACGAGTACAAGGTCTGCCTGCAAACGACGAAGTTCAAGCGGTTCAACGTTGGTGGCAATGAGGCGCTCAGGGTAGGATAGGGCACCCATTCCAGGTAGGAGGCGAGTAAACCGACGTTGAACTGACTCGAGAGTATCGATGCTACATCCTTGAGATGGGTTCCAGACTGGAGAGGCATATTCGAGGCGGCTGCGCACAAACGTTTTGTAGAGCTGGATGAGGAACTTTCTGTTTCGGACTGCAAAGCTGTTAAAGAGCATGTTAACCTTCGCTGACGCTGCGTGGGAAACACTTCTGCAGTGCTCTTTGAACCGAAGATCTGAGCTCACAACAACTCCCAAATCGCGAACGCAGTCAGCCGTCGTAAGGGGGTTTCCATTTAGAGTGTAGTTGTAGCGGTGATTTCCACGAATTCCTAGGTGCAGGAGCGAACATTTGCTAATCGCTAGCGTGAGTTGGTGCATTTCACACCAATCTTGTACTCGGTCCAAATCTGACTGAAACTGCGCCTGCTGGTTGGGAGATTTAACGCTCAGGTACAATTTACAATCATCAGCAAAGAGCTTGAGTTGGCTGTGAGCAAGTATTTGAGGTAGATCGTTAATGTAGACTAGGAACAGAAGTGGACCTAGGACAGAACCTTGTGGGACGCCTGATGTAACTTCACTGTTTCTCGAATACGTGTCACCAATTCGCACTCGCTGCCTACGATCAGATAGCCATGCTTCTATCCATTGCAAGAGACGGCCTCTGACTCCGTAATGGCTCAATTTCTGCAGTAACTTTGAATGGCTGACGGTATCAAAAGCTTTTGCGATGTCCATATAAGCAACATCAACCGGCCTAGCAGCATCCAATTCAATCGACCAATCACGCAGGCACTCTAGCAACTGACTCGTTGTACTGTGAGAAGAAAGGAAACCATGTTGTGCTGAGGAAATTATTCTGTTCTCGTTGAAGTGCGCGAGCAGTGCGCCCTTCACTAATTTCTCAAGAGAGCGGCATACAGAGCTGGTTATGCTAATAGGGCGGTAATTCACTGGCTCTGAAGGAATTCCTTTCTTAAAGATAGCCGTGATATTGGCACAAGTCCAATCGTGGGGAAGAGCTGAAGTAGCCATAGAGCAGTTAAATATTCGAGCTAATGGGGCTGCTATGGAAACGGAGAGCTTTTTCAAAAGATATTGAGGCAGGTTGTCAGGACCACACGAAAATTTGTTGGGCAGTTTTGCCAGTATTGCATAAACAGCAACTGCGTCAATGTGTACTGACTGAACAGGGCGCGTGAAATCACGTTGGTGATTTAACTGCAAGGGGAGACCGTCATCCTCAATGAAAAGTGACTTAAATTGATCGTTGAGCAGACGCGTCTTTTGCTCGTCGCCAGACACAAGACCATTTTCAGATCTCAGAGGAGGAATGCCATCCCTGCTTGTTAGGCGCGAAGAGACAAATTTCCAGAACTCTCGCTCAGGGGCAGCCAAGAGTCTCTGTTCGGAGGCTAGATTGGCGCGACGAATCGCAGCACGTGCCTGTCTGTTTGCCGATTTCCATCGTTGGTGCGCAGCCACATTGCGACTCACTAAGTAGCGGGAGTGGAGTTGCTTTTGCTTTTGGATGAGTCGGACTACTTCAATGGGCAACGTACTTGTGCGTACTCGAGGTGTTGTGAGGGGGATGTGCTGGTCTAACGCTGTTCGTAGAATTGACAGGAACGTTTGCCACATTGTTTCAACTGCGTTGTGAGCTCCAAGAAGACTATCCCAATCTAGATGCGCAATGTATGCGTTTATGGATTCGTAGTTACCTATTTCTACCCCCCCCCCCTGGACAAAGGCAAACTACCCCTCCGAATGCAATGTCACTACCACCTAAATAAAAAAAAACATATAAAAAATAAACTGCCAGGGCCTGCTCTGCTCACAGCTCTGAAAAGCAAAGTCGGTACCTCACTGATAATAGAAAATGGACGAGAATAAATTCGAAGGATGGACCACAGTATGCGCTAGTTGTTGACTTGCAGAAAAGCCCTGATTGAATGGCTGGCACACAATGCAAAGAATGATTAAAAGCGTGCTACCAAAAAATTATTAAGGATGGTGATTGGGAATGGGATGCTGACAAACAGAAGAAAAGGTGCCATTCATCGGCACGCAGCGGCACACGATTCACGGAAGGTACATTTTAGACACACCAAATATTCATACGGAACCAGCACAATACAACAGCTGACTGATCGAATTAAAAAATCATTGCCAAAAATCAACTAAAGACGCGTTGAAGTCGCCTGAATTTCGTTTTCAAGCCCGAGTCTGCACTGTCCGCAAGCAAGCCTGCACCTTTCCCCGTAGAGCCAACACAAGTCCCGTCTGAGCAGTGCTCTCTCGCAGAAGAAACCCTCGTCGTTTCTACACCTCAGCAATTGCCTGTCGATCTCGGGGTTCACGCAGCTATAGGCGACGTTTAGGCCCACTATATCCAGCGTAGACAGCCTCGTGATGTCAGCGAGCGCCCGATTCGTGTCCCTCGACTCCAACAAGCGACTGTAGTGACGATTCATAATGCTGTCGTAGTCGTAAGGCAGTCCAAATGTGCGCCCATTTGGAATTTTCTTGAATCCGACTGCCCAATGGGAGAAAATCGCTCGACGGCGCACGTAGATGTCGCGGTCTGGACGCCTAGACACCGGTGAAAGGTGTGCACAAATTAGAAAAATTAAAACAAAATACATTAATTGGCACAATAAACAGATGTTCTTTTCATACGTGAATTCATGCTCAAAGCCCAGCAGGTGAAAGAGTTCGTGCAGAACGCTGAGCGGATCCGCGTAATCCCAGGTTCTGAATTCTACCTAAAACAATTTAAAATGTTTGCTTTAAAATTTGCACAGTCTTTGAAATTAAAAAAGAACATTCTGAGACCGTGTCGTAGTGCAGCCGCGTCATAGCGGCAATTCGAGAGAGATTTTGGTGAGCACTGACCGCCATTTTCCTAATTTGAGCGAAGCGACACCACGGCGCCGAGTACACTGTTTCTAAAGAGCAAGTGAGATCAACCACGGATCCTTACGTATACATACCTTTGTCGAATGTCATAGGCAGGCACTTCGTCTAAGAAATGCTGGTAACAATCCATCCTCGCGCAGCAAGTCGTCATAACAACTCGGCTTGGCAGTGAACCTGATGCATAACCCGCTCTATCTCTCGAGTAGCCATGGTGATGGACAAGTTTGCTTCGGGTGTAACACTGAATAAGAACAAACAATATCTGTACTTACCGTAAATCCTCAAATAGTGCTCTCGGGTAAGGCAAGGTTGAAATAATAGTGCAGGGGGAACTATTGGAGGATTACGAATACGTAATACTGTACACATTCGCCACTTGCTCAAAGTATACCTCGAGTCAATGATCAGCGGCACCTCATCATTGCGCCAGCCTCCTTTGTCTAAACAGTCAGTGTTCGTTCTATGAGTGACTGACATTATCCGTGAAATACACAAGTCGAACGGGGTTTAAAGTAGACAGCAGTCGCGACATCGCTGCCGACGACGACGACGAGCAGCCAAAACTTCGGCGCCAGCGACTCGCGAAATGTGACCGTCATGAGGGATAGATGAGTTTTGCCGGAACACAACGACTACGGAGGTTTATGGAGGGGTCAGTGGCGGTGTGTTTAACTTTGTTTGTTTACATCGCTCAATCGCGCTGACGCGCAAGCGCAGTGGGCGGCATTTTGCCTGCGTATGCGTAACTGTACATACACGTACATAGGAAGAGACTGTTGAAAGAACGCACCACTAGGGTGCGAACGCGGCAGCGCTCGTTAAACGAACGAGTCTGCGTCAATGCGGCAAAAAACACCTAGGCTGCCAGCGAACGTTACTCAGCCGGCTCCGGGAACTTGAAAACGGTGCACGGAACACTCTGCGAGAGTTTATTTCTCGTCCGCATAACGCACGCACGCACAACTTCAAGCGTGCTTTCGACGTCTGATTTACCTTGCGCTCTCTTGCATTGACGTAAGCAGAAATGGCCAACCAGCGCTGGCGACACCATTAAATTAATCGTTTATGTTACTGAACTCGACATAGTTCAATCGACAGTCGACATGGTGTAGTTCAGCGCTTCATTCGGCTCTCGTCGCAGTACTTCTCGTCGCTGCCGTCGATGCAGTCGACGTTGCCGTCGCACCACTGCGTGCTGGCGACGCTCTGTCTCTGGTTCTCGCACAGCAGGAACGTGGAGGACTTCTTCTCTGAAGTACATACCATGCACATGCACATATAGTTGTTGCTGTTGGATTAAGGGCGACGCTAGGAGGCCGTCAATGGCCCATATAGCACACCCCATCTCCATGACGCCTTCCTGTCTAGAGCCGCACAAATAGCCCAAAACATTCGGAAGAACGCCATCTGTAAATCTAGGGCAGCGACAGCACGAGAAATTCCATGTATAGGGAAGCTCGTTTTTAGGCGGTGGATCCATCGAGAATCGAAACCAGAGCGTGCGCGCAAGAGGCCGATTCTCTACCACTACGCCATCCGCTACCCATACAATGCAGATAGGGATTCGTGGTTGATTGAGTCCTTTGAGAGCACATGCTGTGCACGGGCGCTACTCCAGTGGGTGATTCGGTTCTCAAGTGTACAACTTATTTATACAGGTGGAGATCAAAAAGGGTCGGCCTAAGCAGCGCCTACCACCGAATCGACTTACGATAGGCTGCTTCATGGTAATTTATGGTGATGATTCAAAGCTAGTACGGACTGCGTATAGTCACACAATCAAGTCGCACGCATGTATGTACAACGAAAGGCGCTCACTGCAGTTGAGTTCATCCTCTCCGTCGGGGCACTGCTCGACGCCGTCGCACCTGTCCACCCAGTCGACACACTTCGACTGCCGTCCGAAGCGCTCGAAGCTCACGCTGCACGTGAACTGGCCTGCGCAGTCTGGAGCGCCAGGTGGCAGTGACCGTGTTCTTGCATACTGGCCGGGCCAACCTCATACCTGCCCGCTGGCTGGGGGGGGGGGGTATACCCCTCCCTCGGAAGACCCGATCCCCGATTCGGGACGACCCCTCCCCTGGCTTCCATTTTCTGGAGCTTCAAGCCAATTTGTCTTGTAAAAATGGCAAAAAGTGTGCCTGCGGCGCTATTTTTTGTACTTCACCGCTTAAACGTACACAGAAATGACGTTTAGATCACGTTTTGAACCGTTTTGGGTCCATTTTGAGGCGAATACCAAGTACCATTTTTGTTCAAAATTCTGACGAATAAAACTCCATCCCGAAAATATCGATTTACCCACCTCCTGCCTTCAGAAAATTTGGCGATTTACCCCTCCCCTGGCCCCATTTCCGTGGGCGCCTATGGCCAACCTCCGCAGTGGAGCTCGTCCAGGTTGGAGCCGTCGGCGCAGTCGTCGGCGACGCCGTCGCAGCGCGCCTGCCACGAGATGCAGCGGCCGCTCTTCATGCAGGGGAACTCGTCGGGCGCGCAGCTCTCTGAACGACAGTCTCCTCGGCTGCGGCTGCCTGCACATGATCTGCACTCACTAGCGAATCCAGACGGGGGGGAGAGGGGGGTCTCCCCCTCCTGTCAGCTCAGATTTAGGGGGGAAGGAGGGGGAGAGATCAGGGGGAGAAGAAGGAAAGAAGGACGAGCACAAAGGAAAATTTTACATTTTCCTTGGATTAAGGCACTCAAATGCGCAAAATTTTTGTCTGCGACGCTGTGGTTCTCTTCCAACTCACGTTTGACTCGTAAGGGAGCTAAAAAATCCCGACATTTTTGTCTATTCCATAGTAGTGTAGTTTCTGCGGTGAAAAAAATTGACCTTCTCCCCCCTCTGTCAGCAAATCCTAGATCCGCCAATGTCTGCACTGTTTCTTTGCTGGCGAGCGACAGGCGGCTCAATGGCCATGTGTATAGTATCTGGTCTTAGGCTGGTCACAAAGGCCACCAAAGACATCCAACAAGGAAGGGTGCCCGAAGAGTCAAGAATCGAACCCCCGGCATCGTGCGCGCGAGAGGCCGATTCTCTAGCACTACGCCATCAAACTCACCCACTGCTCACTCGAGAACGATGCTATAAGCGCAGTCGTATACTCACGGCAGTTGGTCTCGTCTTCTCCGTCGCTGCAGTCGCGCACGCCATTGCACTTGACCGCGTACGAGAGGCACTTCTGGTCGGCACAGCAGGCGAACTCGTCGTCCTGGCACTCGGACTTGACTGCTAGACTCGCCACAAAAAAAAATAAAATTACGCAAAAAACAATTTTACGATTCACGCACCGCACGTGGCGATCGGATCGAACTCGTCGCACTGGGGCACGTTGTAGCGATGGTTGCAGATCTCGCCGTCGAATACCTGTTCGGGTTCTCGCTAAGTGAGGGACCAATGAGCATTAAAAAAGAATTTAAAACCACCTGTCCTCCTTTGCAGCTGGCATTGAAGGTCCTGTCGTTGGCGCACTGGTAGAACTTGGGGCTGCAGCCATCCGTTCTGTAGATGAAGTATGTCTTCTTCGCCAGACCCAGTTGTCGGAGCCGACCCTCGGGGTACTCCTCTTCGTCGCAATAATTTGGTGCGTTCTTAGTGACTCCCGACGTGCGGGTCCTTTTCTTCGTCTTGCGCGGAGGAAGTGTGTACGGCGCTCTGGTTCTACGCTGGTAGCCACGCGTGGGCGCGGCTGTGGCGTACTTAATCGTCGTCTCTGTGCTGGTAGGAGGCTGAGTGCTGCTGCCGACTGGCGGCGCAGTGACCAGACGGAACGAGACGCCTCGAGTGGTCGCTTCAAAATCGTTTCTCAATTTAAAATGGTACAGACATAGTGAAATGAAACTTAGAAACGCACTTTTGGCTTCGGCCCGCGCTCGAGTAGTTTTCGGCGCGTCCGACCGTCTGGACTCCAGTCCACCAGCACTGCCACCGTCGTTCAGGCTCCGCTGACCCACTTGCATGTTCTCCCTGTAGAGGCCTCCCAGACTTTGTTTCATGCGAATGTTGCGCTGGCGCTGCTGTCGCTGCAGCTGCCTCCGGCGACGCAGCTGGGCTTCGCGTCGCCGGCGCTGCAGAAGTTCCAGCCTCAGCTGGCGGGAACGACGAGCGCGCAGCGCAGCCTCTTCCGCGGCGCTCCGCTTCGGCTGGACGAGCAGCACGGGAGCGGGTCTCGCCATGGAGTTCAGAGGATAGCGGTACTGAAGTATACATTGAGATTGGTTCTGCATGCAAGTTTGGGTGGTGTACACAGCCGACCATGTAATCTTGCAGTCCCCGGTTCCAGGACCATATCGGATAAGGCTTGCCCACATCCTGCGCTGTTGAGCCTTCCCCCACTGTCGTCAAAACTCCCAAAAGTGCCACCAATACACCGGCTGAGAGAGCCATAAATAAAACTTACTCCACAGGTTAATATCGTGCGGTAGGTATATTTGGCTGGGGGACGAAGCGACTAGTTCATAGTAGCTCCTCTCGCGCGAATTTGTAGCGGGGAAAGGGCTGGCCATCACTCAGCCTCTCCGCCGCCGACATTGTGACGCAACGGACGCAAACAGAGAAGTCGACCGGCGCACTGACCCCTCCCCTCTTTTTGGGCCGGTCGGCGACGAACCCGTCACGTTCTCACCGGCCGTTAGGGCGCCGGCGACGACAAACACAAACACAGGAGGGACAAACGCAGGGTGGCAGAGCAGCAGCGCAACTCCTCAATGGGAGAGCGCAAAAAAGCACTCTAGCAAATCGTGATGTGTTTTTGACGCGACGAGTCATTGTGCCTTTCAGGGGCCCCCGTGTATGTGTATGGGGCGGACAAATGGTTGGCTGTTTTCGGTACGCGAACAAGCGGCACTTGTGCGACATTGAGTGGGGCTGTGGCGCAGTCCGCAAGGCGTTGGATTCCAGACCGCGAGGTCGGGGGTTCGATTCCTTGCTGGGCAAGACCACGGCTACCCCCTTGGGCAAGGGGTTTAACGCCCACTGTTATGTATACGGCGCCGCCCTGTGATCTTGTGATCCAGTTTACGGCCATTGTGCTGTGTCGGTGGTTGTCGTCAAAATAAAGTTTTTTTTAATTGAGAAACATTGGCGAGAGCATGCATCAATCAGGCCGTAATCCATGCCATGCAACCCAAAGAATTTGCCGCTTGATTCCCGGCTATCAAGATGCCTATCTGTAGCTACAAGACTCCCCAAGTTTACCGTGCAGAAGTACAGTACTGCACAATTTATAGTAAATGTTGTCCATGGTTCTTCACGTACGGAATACTCGAATATACGATTGCGATTTTTGTTTCAATTTTGTTGTTCAAGAAAGAAGGCAATTTCAGGTAGTACCCATGCGAGCAGATTGGCAACAGATTGAGTGTCTGCCACGCGTTGCGTCCAGCTAGCCGAAGCGACAACATCCCAGCGGTGATGCATGACCGGTCTCGGCCATGACAACCGACGCGGCATCGCCCATTAGTCGTAATTTCATACGACTAGCTGTGTGTACTTTGCTAGCGCCTGCTAGACTGTAGAGAGCGCGCACTGACCGCCAGTCACGCGTAAAAGATAGAACTACAGCTCGCGAAGTTGGTGGCTAGCTTGGCTGGCTCGTTCCATAGTTTTCTTGTTTTTTGTTATTATCTATTTGGATCAAAGAAAAGCAGCCATGATCGTCCCCTCCGCACGACTGACCGGCGATTTTGCGGATCGCTCGTACATCGAAGGCCTCTCGGAAATCAAGAGATCGAAGTGACGATAAGAAACTAACGAAAGTTTTTTTTGATTTAATTTGATTTCAATTACAGAAATCATTTTCGGAGAATATTGTGGGTGGCGCTGGTCATTGTCGCGTGGGTCTTCATGATCGCACAGGCGAGTTGAATAATTGTTAGTTTAATCTTTTTTTTTATTTTCACATTTTCAGCTGCAAAACTACATCGTCCGCTACTATTCCTATCCCGTTTCGACAGCGGTTGAACTGAAATTCGATCGAGAGGCCGACTTCCCGGCCGTGACATTTTGCAATTTGAATCCCGTTCGAGCGGCGGTCGCGAAATTGTTCGGCGGTTCCTCCACTTTCGGAATGGATGCCTTGAGACAGGAGCAATCGGAATACGGGTCGGTTTGCTGCGCGTTGCACTGAGTAAATTACCAAAATTAAAACGTTTGCGCGGTGGGTGTACAGCATGACTCCTGGGGCCAGCGGTTTCGACGCAATGCGCCCAGGACCAAGTGGGCAAAGTGTCGAATCAGATTTTAACGAAGCTCCCGACCACTACGACGACTACGATTACGACTACGAGAACGGGTTTCACTCGAATTTCACAGTCCCCGTCCCCGAAGCAATCAGAATCAAGGTTCTTGTTTTAGTTTTGCACATCATAAGTGGCACGAATTGCAAATCGTCAAAACCGTCATAAATTGCGATCGCGCAACTTCAGGACGAATTCTTTCATAATTATTTCCACTTGACGCGTGGTTTGAAGAGGGTCACAGGACACGACTTGGCGGACATGCTGATCGAGTGCCACTGGAAGCAGACGCAGTGCTTTCCCGAGGACTTCACGCATTTCGCGCACCCCAAATACGGCAATTGCTACTCCTTCAACGCCGGCTGGAAGGTTTGCCTGCCGATGGCGCTCCCTGTAACTTTTCCCAGTCCCCAGGTACAGTCGTTGTCAGATTTTGTAACCGATAAATTTTTCAAAAATCGTTGCTGGGCATTCGGTCGGTTCTCCGGTGACTTGAGCATTTCTACGATTCGTTTACACTCTTCATCCGCAATTCCTGCCTCTACCGCCACACCACCTCTGTAAAGCCCTCCCACCAACCCCAACCGACAATGTACTCAGTGTTAGGTACTTTTTAGTGTTATATTTGGCGTTATTTCGGGATTTCTGAACAACAAATTATCGAAAAGTACCGAGTTTTCCATTTCTGAAATTCCCTTCCTTTCAAATTTTCAGCTTGGCAGAGAAGAGAGTACACTAGAATCATCTCCCCTACCATAATCCAAAACTTGTATGCACTAGCTTTGTTTAGTACTCGAGCCACAACAACAGCGAGGTCAAAATTTCGTCACTGGACCTCCTGCCTCCACCGATCAGGCAGCCGGAAAACGTGGAAATTCCTGGCGAAAACGCTACGCGGCCTAGAATTCCTTTCACTCCAAAAAACGGCTCGAAACTGCCGCCAAAAATAGATAAAGGCGCCAAAGTTCAAGGCTTGCCAAATACCGCTGGCGACGGCTACAAAGACTCGCCCTACTCCGATTTCGAGCAGCTACAGGAAAGAATCAAACTCGCTGGAGAGCCGACAAAAATGAACGCCACCGTTCGAAAAACGAGACTGCCAGGGCCACTAGATGGTCTGAGAAAAAAATTTGGAAGTACCGTACTTTTAAAATTCCGCGTTCAGGTCTGAGCGTCTCACTCTATGTCGAAGTCGAGCAATACCTACCCCTTCTGGCCGATTCCACGGGCCTACGACTGCTGATCCACAATCAGGACGAGATTCCCAACGTGGAAGACTCCGGTTTCACCCTGTCCACGGGCGCGAGCACCGCACTGGAATTCAAAAAAGTCCGAGTTCCGAATAAAAATTGAATTTCAGATTCGCACTTTTTCCAGGTGAAAATCAGCCGTCTGGGCATGCCCTACAACGGCGAGGAGTGCCGCAAGAGTTTTGGCAGCGAAACCCTGGCCCGTAACATCGCCAAGGCCTGGCCCAACGCCAACTACTCGATGGCAACTTGTGTCAAAGACTGCTACCAGCGGGAACTGTTCAAAAAGTGCGGCTGCGTCGACGCCGAGCTGTTCTACTTTGGGGACGACGCCAAGGCGTGCAACAAGTCGTCGACTACGGAAGGCAAGAAAAAAAATAGTCTTGAAAATATTCCAATTGTGGCCCGGGGGGGGGGGCAAGTTTGACTTGCGTTTAAACATCAACAATTTTGAGGTTGAAACAATAGTGTCCCACTTTCCACACGTGCCCCGTGGACACGTTTGGAGTATTTACCGCAAAAGAAGATAAACTGTCGCGGACGGTGTGGCACCATCTCAGGCGGCTGCAAGCGGCAGTTCGACAGTAAGTTCCGACGAGGCGACACCACCGACGTCTGCTTGGTCGACTGCCCGCAAGCGTGCCAAGAAACGGACTTTGAGATTCAGACCAGTTCCTCAGTTTGGCCCAACAAGTACTACATGGTGTGTATAAAGAGCGCCATTAGAATATTCCGGGGAAAACTCGGGCTTGTAATGTGGAGGAACCAGAGTGTTCCAGGCGATTCTAAAGGCGTCGGCTCTTTCAAGAATACCCAAGTTGAAACAGTTGAGAGACGAGTACGACCCTCCAGATGACGATGAAATTAGAGAGGGCGTCCTCAAATTCCAAGTCTACTACCAAAGTTTGAACTACAAGACCATTGCGCAAGAAAGAGGATACACGGTGAGAACAGTTTTGCAATGAGAAAACACCCTTGGTAAGGTAAACGTTTCTGTTTCTTGTTCTTTAGCTGCCCTCACTGCTAGCCGACGTGGGTGGCACGCTCGACCTGTGGGTCGGCCTCTCCTTTCTGGCAGTTTGCCAGGCCGCCGACTTTTTTCTCGACCTGTTATTTTGCTTGCTATGCTCCTCTACGAACGGGAGAAAGACGAGCGGCAAAGTGGTAGCGGAAGAAAAGACGCACCAAAATAGTAGCACCGCGCGAAGTGCCAAATCGGAACGATCCTCCGCCAACGAGACGCGAATGGGATCCTGGACCGATTGGTGGAGTCTGAGATCTGGGCCAATTGATGGTGCGAGTACACGTGCGCTTTCGTTGCTGCAGCAGAAAATTTGGAACTGTTTCAGGGGCGTCCACCATTACCCGAAGGCACAGTCAGTACCCGAATGACGAAGTGTTGACCCCACCACCGGTGGTCTAAGTGCCTACGTTTCCTTTTGGCTAGAGCAGAGATCAACAAACTCGGAATATATTTGCATGAGCAGCCGCAAGTGAATATCCGAACCAGTGTGTCCATTCCTGTATTTTTTGTCATTGTTAGAGCGAGAGTAGCCAGCTTATCCTTTTGCAGTTCTATGCAGTTTTTCCGACCTCACCAGCAAGGTTGACGAAAGTTTGTCTTTGGTTGTCCTTTTTCCGCCAACACAAAAAAAAATGACCGAAAAGTAGCGATTTACACTGCATTTTAGCAAAAAGTAGCCACTAAGCGCTATTTCGGTGAACATTTCTTAATCAGGACTCAAACTCCATATTTTGGACCAGGTAGGTAACTCCCCGATAGCAGCTCTCCCCTCCTCAAAGAACCGTTTACCCCAAATCGGACAGCCTCGTTATAGGGACGGTAGCCAAGTGTAGAACGGGTGAGCTAACTGTGATCACATGCTTTGATCGGAATCTGTAAAATCGCACTCGCACTCGCTCGTCATGTTGGAGGAGAAGACACTCCGGTTACATTACCGAGTTCCTTGTGTGACACTATTATACCCGCTTGCTGGAACAAGTATGCAGCCAATGGCGGATCTAGGATTTGCTGACAGAGGGGGGGGGAGAAGGTTAAATTTTTCACCGCACAAACAAACTACACTGCTATGGAATAGAAAAAATGTCCTAATTTTTTAGCTTCCTTACGAGTAAAACGTGAGTTGGAAGAGAACCACAGCGCCGCAGGCAAAACTTTTGCGCTTTTGAGTGCCTTAATCCAAGGAAAACGTAAAATTTGCCCTTGTGCTCGTCCTTCTTTCCTTCTTCTCCCCTGATCTCTCCCCCTCCTTCCCCCCTAAATCTGAGATGGCAGGAGGGGGAGACCCCTCTATCCCCCCCCCGTCTGGATCCGCTAGTGTATGCAGCACTGGCGGAAAAACCTTTACCTGTATCCCATTTTTGTCCCTTCTCCACCTAAAAGGAGAAGGGATATACCGTAAATCCTCTAATAGAAGCCCACTCCAATAGTGCCCCTGGGGGCAAGTCAATATTAAATTCGCGCAAAAATCAAATTTTGAATGCTATCTAGTTGCTTTAAAAGTGCATGCATTTTGTGTAATCATGTGTGCAATGCACGTATTTTAATTTTGGTAACTTTTAATTCCGGCTACCTGTGTGCATTTTAAGGCATTTTAATGCTAATTTTTGCTGCAAAATTGCGCAAAAATCTGAGGAAATTAATAGTGCCCCTCTCTTGAGAGACATTGAAACAATAGTCCCCTGGGGCACTATTGGAGGATTTACGGTAGTAATCATTCTAGGGTGGCTCAATTTGGTCACAAGATTTCGAGGTCAAATCTTGGTAAAATCGAGACGATTTTGGTACCATTCGATTCGCCTCGACGAGCTCTTGCGTGGATGGACCCTCTTTTTGGGGCTTTCTATTATAGTTTTTTGAGAAAATTTGCAAAACTGGTATTTTACCATTACAGAAAAAGTTTTGCAGAGTTATCTCGAAATTTTTTTTATCGATTCTAGGGGGCTTTTAGTATGTTATAGAGACAATTGTGGACTATGTGGCCCTGGACCAATTCAGCATCCTGGCTTCAGCTGTTCTCGAGTTATGAAGGGTTGAAATTTCGGTTTCAAAAAATTTCGACTTCAAAAAATCGAAGCGCTGAATTCCTCCAGCAGAAGTTGCTGAAATTCAAATGCAAGCTTCGTCTATCCATTATCTTCGATTTAAGCAATGACGCGTCACGAAGCGATGCCGATTTCGTGAGTTCTTGCTCATCAAAGCTCAAAATTTTTTTTCAAAATTTCAAATACTGGCACATTTGTTTTTGGTGTACCACGTTCAAAACTGGACCAAAACTGGCGTGTGATGGCTTGGATTGAAGCCCTCGACGAGGCCTACATGGAGGGCTTCGAAGTTTTTAAAACAGTTACACTTTTTTGGCAAAAATTTGAAAAAAGTCGAAATTTTGGTGAAATTTGATGTAGTGTGTGCATGTAGTGTGTTGCATGCAGTGTGTTCAAAACTGGGCCGAAACCGGCGTGCGATGGCTTCGATTGAAGCTCTCGACGAGGCCTACATGGAGGGCTACGAAGTTTTCAAAACAATTACACTTTTTTGGCAAAAATTTAAAAAAGTCGAAATTTTGGTGAAATTTGATGTAGTGTGTACATGTAGTGTGTTGCATGCAGTGTGTTCAAAACTGGGCCGAAACCGGCGTGCGATGGCTCCTATTGAAGCTCTCGACGAGGCCTACATGGAGCGCTACGAACTTTTCGAACCACGACAAGTTTTTTGTACAAAAATTTAAAAAAATTGAAATTTTGGTAAAATTTCGCAATAATTCACGTGTAGTGCGTTCAAAACTGGACCAAAACTGGCGTGTGATGGCTTTCATGAAAGCTCTCGATGAGGCGCACATGGAGGGTTGCGAACTGTTTGAACACACCACTCAAACTCTGTACTTGCGACGCCGACGTGTCATAATTCTGCAGCACAAAAGCAAGCGAGCAGAACACAGTGGGCGGAACACACACACACACACACACACACACACACCCACACCCACACACACAGACACACACACACACACACACACACATGCAGTGCGCTCAGGCTCAGGGCCCATCGCAGCCCTCCCAACATCGCCGCAGTACCAAGCGTTCGCCTACCCCGCTGTGCAGCCGCCTCAGGTGCACTGATCAGGCTTGCTGGGGTGGAGAGGATCGTATGATGAGTCGCCTGCGCCTTGTTGTAGACGTATGTACACGGTGCCCCTGGGACCGGGCCAGTTCGACGCGGGCGCGCGCTTCGACGGCACTTCTCGGCCTGTCGTGCCGGTGGGTCGTCCTTGGGAGGGGGAATTCCGAGGCGACATTTCCTGTCTCCCGCCCATTTCTTTATTCAGACGCCGCCTCCGGGGGTGACCCCGAACGCGTCGCAGATGGCGGCGGCGCAGGGACAGCGCGTCGTGGTCACGCAGAAGCCGCAGACGTTCATGGAGGGCACCTGACGGCGCCGGATACGTCGCCTGGTGAGGAGGACAGCCGGTCCTCGCCAGCCACAGCCAACTTCGCCGCTGACAACAGCCTTGTTTGTCCGTGGTGGTGTGCATCCATGTCCTACACTGCACACCCCTGTATACTTAGCAGTATCCGCTGCACTTTCACAGAGTGGGTAGCGCTTAGTTACAAGTAGCGCTTGGTAAAAGCGAGGATGAATGCGAGTGACTTTTGCTGATTTCTTCTACTTTGTCGACACACGTGCTACGCGTTGTTGCGCTTGTCTTCTCTTGTGCTGCGTTTCCACGCTCAGAAGCATCAGACTCGCGCCTCTTTCGAGACAAACGCAGCACTACAGCAGCAGCTATTGCTGTGACGACACCCTACCGTACCCCGACTTCAATATTCTCTCAAAAACCCGACCCCAACGGCGCAGCACTATCTCAAGGACGCCAGCCACCCGCCGACCGGCTTCCAGCTGCCAGGCGTCGCTTCTACCCCTCAAGCGCCCCCAAGCCAAGCTCCCGCCGACCGGACTGCAGCTGCGTCCTCTGGTCCAGCCGCCGCAATCGCTCAAGACGCGCCTACAGCCAAGCAAAGACGCAGAGCAAGCAGGCGGCGGCATCGGTGCCGCCACTGAAAGACGGGACTGAACACCCGCGGCACAATCGGACAAGCGGAGACAAGCGGAGATAGCGTCGTTCCTCCCTGCCCTTGCCGCGCATAAATAGCAACGCGTCCCCTTCATCGCCATCCTGTGTTCCAAGAATTGTCGTCGTTGTTCGAAGTTCCAGAAACATAGGTTCTTAGTCTGCCTCTAGTACAATTGCCCCTTCCATGAAATGCCGCTCACAGATGATAAACTGACATTTTTGGCGGCGCAGCGCATCTCATCCATGGCGTATCTTTATGCGTATGGCCAAGACGTCGCTGGTCGCCTCGCGACCGAGCGACGCCGTTTTCTTAGACCGCTGCATACACTGTACATTGTCAGCTGCGCCGTTAATGCTTTCTTCTGCGTGGGTCGCCGCCAGAGTGGCTTTTGGGGTGAGTGGGGATACACTGTAGTTGCAATACGACGTGTTTTTTTTACGTGGCGTCCACCAGCACGGTCGCGAACGCCACGACCTTTCATGCAGCCGTTTTGGTCGAACGCTGAGATGAACAAGACGATACGGTGCAACTGCAAGACGATCGGTGGCCCAATCGAGAAGTGCCGTTCGTTATCGAGGCGGACTACGGTGGGGCCGTGCCCGTGACCAACGTCGTGGCCACGCCTTGCACGCAGGAACTGGCGCCTCTGCAGGGCCGGCCGATCTCGAGATGATCCGCGAGGCCGTGGACAACTACGCGCGCTACACTTGCGTCCGTCTCGTGCCCAAGGAGGAGAGACACGTCGACTACATTCGCGTCATCAACGGCACTAGGTACCGACACTCAGTGCGCTGACTGGACCGTCAGAGGGCGCCGAGCTCGCAGATGTTACTCCTCCATCGGGAACATTCGGAACGGCACCTCATCCAGCACGAGTTCATGCACGCCATCGGTTCGTGTCCACAACTGCACTGTTGCTCGTCGCTGAGACGGCCGCGGTGGTCGTTGTCCTAGGCTTCTATCACGAGCACAGCAGGCCCGATAGGGACGACTTCGTCACCATCAACTTCAGCAACATTATCACAGGTGACCAGCCTGCCTCCCCATGAAAAAGTGCGATGACGTGCGCGTGCGCGCTTGAGGACACGAGCACGAATTTGACAAGCAGAGCGTGGACGTGATGACGACGCTCAACACCCCCTACGACTACGACTCGCTGATGCACTACTCGGGCAGGGACTTCGCCAAAAACCCCTGCCTCCCCACGATAGTGCCCAAGCAGCCCAACGCCCAGATCGGACAAAAAACGCGGCTTCTCGCCTATAGACGCACTCAAGCTCAATCGCTACTTTGGATGTCCCGACAAAGGTGGCTTTGCCTGTCATGTGCAATTCTTTCCCTTGAGTGCCGTTCAAAATTTTCAGTGCCATTCAAGGTTCCACCTCCAGTGGACGGTGAGTCAGTCCAATTCGTCGTTCGTAGTTTGAGATTTGCCAAGAGGGCGCTCGAATAGGCTTCACGTCCTACTCGTGCAACTTCGACGAGCACTGGTGCGGCTGGTCGCAGGACTACGCGGTCGACCTGGCCGGCAGCCCTCCGCAGTTCCGGCAGTACGACGACGAATTCGACTTCTACCGCATCTCCGGCACGACGCCCTCCATGAACACCGGCCCGCCCGGAGACCTGACCGGCCGCGGTGCGCGCGCGTCCCTCTTTCTCTTGGGCCATTCTTTCGCGGACAACGGGGTTTCACGCACGCGACAGGCAAGTACGTCTACATGGAAGCGTCTACGGTAGTGATCATTCTAGGGTGGCTCAATTTGGTCACAAGATTTCGAGGTCAAATCTTGGTAAAATCGAGACGATTTTGGTACCATTCGATTCGCCTCGACGAGCTCTTGCGTGGATGGACCCTCGTTTTGGGGCTTTCTATTACAGTTTTTTGAGAAAATTCGCAAAACTGGTTTTTTACCATTACAGAAAAAGTTTTGCAGAGTTATCTCGAAATTTTTTTTATCGATTCTAGGGGGCTTTTAGTATGTTATAGAGACAATTGTGGACTATGTGGGCCTGGACCAATTCAGCATCCTGGCTTCAGCTGTTCTCGAGTTATGAAGGGTTGAAATTTCGGTTTCAAAAAATTTCGACTTCAAAAAATCGAAGCGCTGAATTCCTCCAGCAGAAGTTGCTGAAATTCAAATGCAAGCTTCGTCTATCCATTATCTTCGATTTAAGCAATCACGCGTCACAAAGCGATGCCGATTTCGTGAGTTCTTGCTCATCAAAGCTCAAAATTTTTTTTCAAAATTTCAAATACTGGCACATTTGTTTTTGGTGTACCACGTTCAAAACTGGACCAAAACCGGCGTGTGATGGCTTGGATTGAAGCCCTCGACGAGGCCTACATGGAGGGCTACGAAGTTTTCAAAACAATTACACTTTTTTTGCAAAAATTTAAAAAAAGTCGAAATTTTGGTGAAATTTGATGTAGTGTGTACATGTAGTGTGTTGCATGCAGTGTGTTCAAAACTGGGCCGAAACCGGCGTGCGATGGCTTATATTGAAGCTCTCGACGAGGCCTACATGGAGCGCTACGAACTTTTCGAACCACGACAAGTTTTTTGTACAAAAATTTAAAAAAATTGAAATTTTGGTAAAATTTCGCAATAATTCAAGTGTAGTGCGTTCAAAACTGGACCAAAACTGGCGTGTGATGGCTTTCATGAAAGCTCTCGATGAGGCGCACATGGAAGGCTGTGAACTGTTTGACCCACTCAAACTCTGTACTTGCGACGCCGACGTGTCGTAATTCTGCAGCACAAAAGCAAGCGAGCAGAACACAGTGGGCGGAACACACACACACACACACACACACACACACACACACACACACACGCGCGCGCGCGCACGCACGCACACACACACCACACATACACACACACACGCACACACACACCGCAGTACCAAGCGTTCGCCTACCCCGCTGTGCAGCCGCCTCAGGTGCACTGATCAGGCTTGCTGGATGGGGTGGAGAGGATCTTTGTTGTAGACGTTGTAGACGTTGTAGCGCCTTGTTGTAGACGTACACTTTGTTGTAGACGTTGTAGACGTGCCCCTGGGACCGGGCCAGTTCGACGCGGGCGTGCGCTTCGACGACATTTCTCGGCCTGTCGTACCGGTGGGTCGTCCTTGTGAGGGGGAATTCCGAGGCGACATTTCTTGTCTCCCGCCCATTTCTTTATTCAGCCGCCGCCTCCGGGGGTGATGCCGAACTAGAGTTGGGAAAAATACGTGTTGACTATGGACCGACGTATTTTTTCAAAAAAATACGGTATTTTTTTGAAAAAATACGTATCTTTTGTATTTTTTAAGAGTACGTATGTACATATACCATGCATCATAGTAAGTCATCAGCGAAGTGTCCAATGCTTAGAAATCGGTACATACAGTAGCTCAAACGCTGTAAAATGGACGTATAGGAGTGTGTGTGTGTGTGTGTGAGGTGGGTGAGTGGTAGGTAACCGGAGTAATGAGCGACCAGGAGATTTAGCATCCAACAAAGTGAGCTAAGAACGCGACACAGGGCGCGATGCAAAAATTGAGGGCGTGAAGAGGAGATAGCAATTCCAAAAGCTAGCAGAACCAATTGTTGGGTCCACGTCCGCTGCGTCCGAAACCTACCGTAAGCGAAACCTTAGAAGAATAATGTGATGTAAGAAAAATCGTCTTGCGAGAAGTCTACCTACCACCACATATGCTCTTCAATGTTATGTACATTGATTAACAACAAATGTTTTATTATCTATTGCAGGTTGATTCAACAAAATACAGGTTTACGACTCCGACTTACTACTATAACCTTACGATTACGACTACGACCGTATTTTTTTAAAAATAAGATACAGGCAGCGAAGTATTTTTTCAAAAAAATACGTGTATTTTTTTGAAAAGATACATTTGAAAAAATACGCGCCCAACTCTATGCCGAACGCGTCGCAGATGGCGGCGGCGCAGGGACAGCGCGTCGTGGTCACGCAGAAGCCGCAGACGTTCATGGAGGGCACTGGCAGCGCCGGATACGTCGCCTGGTGAGGAGGACAGCCGGTCCTCGCCAGCCACAGCCAACTTCGCCGCTGACAACAGCCTTGTTTGTCCGTGGTGGTGTGCATCCATGTCCTACACTGCACACCCCTGTATACTTAGCAGTATCCGCTGCACTTTCTGCGCACGCTGCACACTACAGCAGCAGCTATTGCTGTGACGACACCCTACCGTACCCCGACTTCAATATTCTCTCAAAAACCCGACCCCAACGGCGCAGCACTATCTCAAGGACGCCAGCCACCCGCCGACCGGCTTCCAGCTGCCAGGCGTCGCTTCTACCCCTCAAGCGCCCCCAAGCCAAGCTCCCGCCGACCGGACTGCAGCTGCGTCCTATGGTCCAGCCGCCGCAATCGCTCAAGACGCGCCTACAGCCAAGCAAAGACGCAGAGCAAGCAGGCGGCGGCATCGGTGCCGCCACTGAAAGACGGGACTGAACACCCGCGGCACAATCGGACAAGCGGAGACAAGCGGAGATAGCGTCGTTCCTCCCTGCCCTTGCCGCGCATAAATAGCAACGCGTCCCCTTCATCGCCATCCTGTGTTCCAAGAATTGTCGTCGTTGTTCGAAGTTCCAGAAACATAGGTTCTTAGTCTGCCTCTAGTACAATTGCCCCTTCCATGAAATGCCGCTCACAGATGATAAACTGACATTTTTGGCGGCGCAGCGCATCTCATCCATGGCGTATCTTTATGCGTATGGCCAAGACGTCGCTGGTCGCCTCGCGACCGAGCGACGCCGTTTTCTTAGACCGCAGCATACACTGTACATTGTCAGCTGCGCCGTAATGCTTTCTTCTGCGTGGGTCGCCGCCAGAGTGGCTTTTGGGGTGAGTGGGGATACACTGTAGTTGCAATACGACGTGTTTTTTTTACGTGGCGTCCACCAGCACGGTCGCGAACGCCACGACCTTTCATGCAGCCGTTTTGGTCGAACGCTGAGATGAACAAGACGATACGGTGCAACTGCAAGACGATCGGTGGCCCAATCGAGAAGTGCCGTTCGTTATCGAGGCGGACTACGGTGGGGCCGTGCCCGTGACCAACGTCGTGGCCACGCCTTGCACGCAGGAACTGGCGCCTCTGCAGGGCCGGCCGATCTCGAGATGATCCGCGAGGCCGTGGACAACTACGCGCGCTACACTTGCGTCCGTCTCGTGCCCAAGGAGGAGAGACACGTCGACTACATTCGCGTCATCAACGGCACTAGGTACCGACACTCAGTGCGCTGACTGGACCGTCAGAGGGCGCCGAGCTCGCAGATGTTACTCCTCCATCGGGAACATTCGGAACGGCACCTCGGGGCAGGTGCTGTCCCTAAAGAGTCCCGACTGCATTCTACAAGGGACCATCCAGCACGAGTTCATGCACGCCATCGGTTCGTGTCCACAACTGCACTGTTGCTCGTCGCTGAGACGGCCGCGGTGGTCGTTGTCCTAGGCTTCGATCACGAGCACAGCAGGCCCGATAGGGACGACTTCGTCATCATCAACTTCAGCAACATTATCACAGGTAACCAGCCAGCCTCCCCATGAAAAAGTGCGATGACGTGCGCGTGCGCGCTTGAGGATACGAGCGCGATTTTGAGAAGCAGAGCGTGGACGTGATGACGACGCTCAACACCCCCTACGACTACGACTCGCTGATGCACTACTCGGGCAAGGAGTCCGCCAAAAACCCCTGCCTCCCCACGATAGTGCCCAAGCAGCCCAACGCCCAGATCGGACAACGCCGCGGCTTCTCGCCTATAGACGCACTCAAGCTCAATCGCTACTTTGGATGTCCCGACAAAGGTGGCTTTGCCCGTCATGTGCAATTTTTCCCCTTGAGTGCCGTTCGAAATTTTCAGTGGCATTCAAGGTTCCACCTCCAGTGGACGGTGAGTCAGTCCAATTCGTCGTTCGTAGTTTGAGATTTGCCAAGAGGGCGCTCGAATAGGCTTCACGTCCTACTCGTGCAACTTCGACGAGCACTGGTGCGGCTGGTCGCAGGACTACGCGGTCGACCTGGCCGGCAGCCCTCCGCAGTTCCGGCAGTACGACGACGAATTCGACTTCTACCGCATCTCCGGCACGACGCCCTCCATGAACACCGGCCCGCCCGGAGACCTGACCGGCCGCGGTGCGCGCGCGTCCCTCTTTCTCTTGGGCCATTCTTTCGCGGACAACGGGGTTTCACGCACGCGACAGGCAAGTACGTCTACATGGAAGCGTCTACGGTAGTGATCATTCTAGGGTGGCTCAATTTGGTCACAAGATTTCGAGGTCAAATCTTGGTAAAATCGAGACGATTTTGGTACCATTCGATTCGCCTCGACGAGCTCTTGCGTGGATGGACCCTCGTTTTGGGGCTTTCTATTACAGTTTTTTGAGAAAATTCGCAAAACTGGTTTTTTACCATTACAGAAAAAGTTTTGCAGAGTTATCTCGAAATTTTTTTTATCGATTCTAGGGGGCTTTTAGTATGTTATAGAGACAATTGTGGACTATGTGGGCCTGGACCAATTCAGCATCCTGGCTTCAGCTGTTCTCGAGTTATGAAGGGTTGAAATTTCGGTTTCGAAAACTTTCGACTTCAAAAAATCGAAGCGCTGAATTCCTCCAGCAGAAGTTGCTGAAATTCAAATTCAAATTCAAAGCTTCGTCTATCCATTATCTTCGATTTAAGCAATCACGCGTCACAAAGCGATGCCGATTTCGTGAGTTCTTGCTCATCAAAGCTCAAAATTTTTTTTCAAAATTTCAAATACTGGCACATTTGTTTTTGGTGTACCACGTTCAAAACTGGACCAAAACCGGCGTGTGATGGCTTGGATTGAAGCCCTCGACGAGGCCTACATGGAGGGCTACGAAGTTTTCAAAACAATTACACTTTTTTTGCAAAAATTTAAAAAAAGTCGAAATTTTGGTGAAATTTGATGTAGTGTGTACATGTAGTGTGTTGCATGCAGTGTGTTCAAAACTGGGCCGAAACCGGCGTGCGATGGCTTATATTGAAGCTCTCGACGAGGCCTACATGGAGCGCTACGAACTTTTCGAACCACGACAAGTTTTTTGTACAAAAATTTAAAAAAATTGAAATTTTGGTAAAATTTCGCAATAATTCAAGTGTAGTGCGTTCAAAACTGGACCAAAACTGGCGTGTGATGGCTTTCATGAAAGCTCTCGATGAGGCGCACATGGAAGGCTGTGAACTGTTTGACCCACTCAAACTCTGTACTTGCGACGCCGACGTGTCGTAATTCTGCAGCACAAAAGCAAGCGAGCAGAACACAGTGGGCGGAACACACACACACACACACACACACACACACACACACACACACACACACACACACACGCGCGCGCACGCACGCACGCACGCACGCACGCACACACCACACATACACACACACGCACACACACACCGCAGTACCAAGCGTTCGCCTACCCCGCTGTGCAGCCGCCTCAGGTGCACTGATCAGGCTTGCTGGATGGGGTGGAGAGGATCTTTGTTGTAGACGTTGTAGACGTTGTAGCGCCTTGTTGTAGACGTACACTTTGTTGTAGACGTTGTAGACGTGCCCCTGGGACCGGGCCAGTTCGACGCGGGCGTGCGCTTCGACGACATTTCTCGGCCTGTCGTACCGGTGGGTCGTCCTTGTGAGGGGGAATTCCGAGGCGACATTTCTTGTCTCCCGCCCATTTCTTTATTCAGCCGCCGCCTCCGGGGGTGATGCCGAACTAGAGTTGGGAAAAATACGTGTTGACTATGGACCGACGTATTTTTTTAAAAAAATACGGTATTTTTTTGAAAAAATACGTATCTTTTGTATTTTTTAAGAGTACGTATGTACATATACCATGCATCATAGTAAGTCATCAGCGAAGTGTCCAATGCTTAGAAATCGGTACATACAGTAGCTCAAACGCTGTAAAATGGACGTATAGGAGTGTGTGTGTGTGTGTGAGGTGGGTGAGTGGTAGGTAACCGGAGTAATGAGCGACCAGGAGATTTAGCATCCAACAAAGTGAGCTAAGAACGCGACACAGGGCGCGATGCAAAAATTGAGGGCGTGAAGAGGAGATAGCAATTCCAAAAGCTAGCAGAACCAATTGTTGGGTCCACGTCCGCTGCGTCCGAAACCTACCGTAAGCGAAACCTTAGAAGAATAATGTGATGTAAGAAAAATCGTCTTGCGAGAAGTCTACCTACCACCACATATGCTCTTCAATGTTATGTACATTGATTAACAACAAATGTTTTATTATCTATTGCAGGTTGATTCAACAAAATACAGGTTTACGACTCCGACTTACTACTATAACCTTACGATTACGACTACGACCGTATTTTTTTAAAAATAAGATACAGGCAGCGAAGTATTTTTTCAAAAAAATACGTGTATTTTTTTGAAAAGATACATTTGAAAAAATACGCGCCCAACTCTATGCCGAACGCGTCGCAGATGGCGGCGGCGCAGGGACAGCGCGTCGTGGTCACGCAGAAGCCGCAGACGTTCATGGAGGGCACTGGCAGCGCCGGATACGTCGCCTGGTGAGGAGGACAGCCGGTCCTCGCCAGCCACAGCCAACTTCGCCGCTGACAACAGCCTTGTTTGTCCGTGGTGGTGTGCATCCATGTCCTACACTGCACACCCCTGTATACTTAGCAGTATCCGCTGCACTTTCTGCGCACGCTGCACACTACAGCAGCAGCTATTGCTGTGACGACACCCTACCGTACCCCGACTTCAATATTCTCTCAAAAACCCGACCCCAACGGCGCAGCACTATCTCAAGGACGCCAGCCACCCGCCGACCGGCTTCCAGCTGCCAGGCGTCGCTTCTACCCCTCAAGCGCCCCCAAGCCAAGCTCCCGCCGACCGGACTGCAGCTGCGTCCTATGGTCCAGCCGCCGCAATCGCTCAAGACGCGCCTACAGCCAAGCAAAGACGCAGAGCAAGCAGGCGGCGGCATCGGTGCCGCCACTGAAAGACGGGACTGAACACCCGCGGCACAATCGGACAAGCGGAGACAAGCGGAGATAGCGTCGTTCCTCCCTGCCCTTGCCGCGCATAAATAGCAACGCGTCCCCTTCATCGCCATCCTGTGTTCCAAGAATTGTCGTCGTTGTTCGAAGTTCCAGAAACATAGGTTCTTAGTCTGCCTCTAGTACAATTGCCCCTTCCATGAAATGCCGCTCACAGATGATAAACTGACATTTTTGGCGGCGCAGCGCATCTCATCCATGGCGTATCTTTATGCGTATGGCCAAGACGTCGCTGGTCGCCTCGCGACCGAGCGACGCCGTTTTCTTAGACCGCAGCATACACTGTACATTGTCAGCTGCGCCGTAATGCTTTCTTCTGCGTGGGTCGCCGCCAGAGTGGCTTTTGGGGTGAGTGGGGATACACTGTAGTTGCAATACGACGTGTTTTTTTTACGTGGCGTCCACCAGCACGGTCGCGAACGCCACGACCTTTCATGCAGCCGTTTTGGTCGAACGCTGAGATGAACAAGACGATACGGTGCAACTGCAAGACGATCGGTGGCCCAATCGAGAAGTGCCGTTCGTTATCGAGGCGGACTACGGTGGGGCCGTGCCCGTGACCAACGTCGTGGCCACGCCTTGCACGCAGGAACTGGCGCCTCTGCAGGGCCGGCCGATCTCGAGATGATCCGCGAGGCCGTGGACAACTACGCGCGCTACACTTGCGTCCGTCTCGTGCCCAAGGAGGAGAGACACGTCGACTACATTCGCGTCATCAACGGCACTAGGTACCGACACTCAGTGCGCTGACTGGACCGTCAGAGGGCGCCGAGCTCGCAGATGTTACTCCTCCATCGGGAACATTCGGAACGGCACCTCATCCAGCACGAGTTCATGCACGCCATCGGTTCGTGTCCACAACTGCACTGTTGCTCGTCGCTGAGACGGCCGCGGTGGTCGTTGTCCTAGGCTTCTATCACGAGCACAGCAGGCCCGATAGGGACGACTTCGTCACCATCAACTTCAGCAACATTATCACAGGTGACCAGCCTGCCTCCCCATGAAAAAGTGCGATGACGTGCGCGTGCGCGCTTGAGGATACGAGCGCGATTTTGAGAAGCAGAGCGTGGACGTGATGACGACGCTCAACACCCCCTACGACTACGACTCGCTGATGCACTACTCGGGCAAGGAGTCCGCCAAAAACCCCTGCCTCCCCACGATAGTGCCCAAGCAGCCCAACGCCCAGATCGGACAACGCCGCGGCTTCTCGCCTATAGACGCACTCAAGCTCAATCGCTACTTTGGATGTCCCGACAAAGGTGGCTTTGCCCGTCATGTGCAATTTTTCCCCTTGAGTGCCGTTCGAAATTTTCAGTGGCATTCAAGGTTCCACCTCCAGTGGACGGTGAGTCAGTCCAATTCGTCGTTCGTAGTTTGAGATTTGCCAAGAGGGCGCTCGAATAGGCTTCACGTCCTACTCGTGCAACTTCGACGAGCACTGGTGCGGCTGGTCGCAGGACTACGCGGTCGACCTGGCCGGCAGCCCTCCGCAGTTCCGGCAGTACGACGACGAATTCGACTTCTACCGCATCTCCGGCACGACGCCCTCCATGAACACCGGCCCGCCCGGAGACCTGACCGGCCGCGGTGCGTGCGCGTCCCTCTTTCTCTTGGGCCATTCTTTCTTGGGCAATGGGGTTTCACGCACGCGACAGGCAAGTACGTCTACATGGAAG